>JBBBDQ010000230.1:182500-280000 GCA_037127315.1 Ascarosepion bandense | reverse complement strand
ACTAGATACTAACCAATTTACGACCAAAAAAAATAACAGCCAAGATATCTTTTTATCAGTACGCCACTAAAACAGTAATGTTACCACTAAGCATTTTTACTACTTGGGACTCTATTTTTAGTAGATACCCGTGTTTGAAATAGACATTTTTTAAAATTTTAAATTTAAACACTGAATATTACGTCTATCGGAATGCCTACTAGATAAAACGCAATAAAAATTTGCTTTCCGGCGAGTTTTGAACTTGCCACCTTCTAGCTGCATTCATTTACCCGCAAATACCCTTGGGAAAGGTACTAATCCATCTATTCTCTCCAGTTATGGATTAAATAACAGGACGGATTGGGTTCTATAGCCTTTGCTGGCGACCAGTCTACCGCAGAAATCAATGACAACCTACTGTGGGATAATCTTCTGCACAGTCAGTCTCTCTTTTGAGACATGATCGCCCAGGTGTGTTTCACGTATGGCACTTAACTAAGTGACTGACTTTCTAGTTAAGAGACACTACCGTTGCACTTTAGACTTCCTTGCCGCAGGGTGCGTCAAAGACCGGCAAGTTTCTCTTTTTTCAGTTTTGGCCTTTTGAGAATTGCTGCATTTTTGAAAAGAGCACCATAACAGTTCTGCAAAACCTGACAAAGGATTGGTCATTTAGATATATGGTGACGCGACCTACCATTACCAGTACATACAGCCGATAAGACAGTATATATATATATATATATATCCATAAGCGCGCATCTCCAATCGACCGCTACTCGTCTATTCTCCTTCCGAACCATTATTTCTTTCTCTGTCGATATCTCTTCTTAAATCGAAACTGTCGACCAGATAAGGTCGTTGATTATACATCGAGGCGATGGACTTCCATTATAGTAGCGACAAAAGAGCGACACTAATCCATATACGCGTGTCCAAATTTGCGTGATCTTGAAAAATGAACGGCACAACAAGAATAGACAGACGAGCAAATGATGAAATGAACGAAAATAAAATAAGCAAATTAAATTAAAGACGTCGGTTTTGAGGCCGAAACGGAAATCACATCAAATATACAAAGATATGCGTCACGGCCTTCCGGTTTGATGCCAGTAAAGGGAACGAGGGGAACCGTTCATGCTTACTTGGGTGACTTACCAATGAGGATATAAATAACTGATCTTCGCGTTAATGGGTTTGCTTCCACAGTTAGGGCTCCTGCTATAGAGCAGATTTTAATACTTCGAGTTTTCCCTAGACTAGGTCGCTAGTGTATTCACTTCGACACTTTTAGTTTGACTCTTGCGTCGTTTTCGTACCGAACCACTTCAGGATATTAACGATCATGGCACTCCACTTACTCATGTACTATATACGTCTACGTAGTTATTCAACCGCTGCTTGACGGAGAAATTATTCCCAAGCATGTGGAAGGTGTCGGGTCTTCATGAACATGAGGAAATGATCCTCACTTTCCCAGTACAGACCCATCAGTCACCTTAGTTTTATCAGTACACTTTTTGAGGTTGTTATCAACAAGAAGGTCGTATCTGGATATAAACGACCTCTTCTGCAACGAATAGTATTGATTTCTATCAGACCGATCTACTGCTGATGTAACTACCATTACACAAAGAATTAATGAGGTTCTTGATGACACATACCGCAAGGATCACAGCTTTAAATATCTCGAAGGATTTCGACTTAGTGGGACAGAAATGTTTGCAACTAAATTTCTATAACTATAGAGTCACTGGAAGTGTTTTCTCTTTTATGAAATCCTACTTAAGGGGTAGATTTCTGAAGGTATTTAGTAAAGTCTAATCTTCTGATGCTCTTGCCGTCAAGGTAGGCGCCCTACAGGGATCATTTATCTGAACAATACTCTTTCTGATCTACATAAATGATTTGCCTAAGAATATATTCTAACCATTTGTAAATGTCCACGCCGATCTTACAACGATATACTGGCGCACATCCGAAAGCCTTGAACGATCAAAAATAAACTGATGGCCTCACTCTGATCTAACATTAATTTCCCACTGGTTACATTCAATGCCTCTAAATCCAAACTAGTTACACAGCCGATCAAACTCCAAACGACCACCAGTCATGATGAACGGATGTCTTCTCGAGAAGGTCTTTTGCCTGGAGACGATATTGGGCCACAGATACACACACGATCTCGAGTAGAATGTTTGTATACGATCCGTCGCTAAAGATAAAATAATCGGTTCCAGATTCTGCTCCAGTATGTACCTGACTCCTCATGCTAGCTTCTGCCCTTGTAAGAGATAGATTAGCCCCAGACTGGAGTAATGTTTACCATATTTACAAATGAGTTGCCCAGTCTTCAGTCTTGATGAAGTTCAAAACCGTTTCCAATTTTTTTGTTAGAGAAGAATTAATTTCAACGTTCCAATCTCTCTCCCTTACAACCGGGATTTGGCGTTTATCTCACTATTTTATCGCCAGCACCATGGAGAGTGTTTGGCTGAAGTGCATCTCTTGGTTTTACTAGGTCCGACCTTCATGGCTAGGCCCCGCTATGCCACTTACATGATAGCTAATAACCCGCAGTTCCTCGTAATAATTTTTATTATCAAAGAAATAAAATTTATAAGATTTAGTTCTTAGAAATTAAATCAACCTTTCATGTAATAAAATATCATGGAAGGCCATTTTAATTATCCATTGCTGATCAGGCTGACTTGTTATATGGGTTAAATACAACAGTGACTCAGTAATGGTCAGTATTAATGAAATTATAAAGATTTCATCAAAAACTAATCTAAACTGACTGTTTCTCAGGGAAAGGAGCAATTTTTGTCAATGTGTAGTGAAATGTTAAATGGCTATGAATCATACCTATGTTTTATTAGATTATTACAAATAATGTTTTGCTCAAATAGCTTCTTCCTGCGAACCACTGCCTCAGGGAACAAATTCCCTAAAAGATGTTTTCCCGATTACTACAACCTCGACCTGTTCAAATCCAGATTCAATCAACCCTTATCTTCCTGTTCTATCCATATAAATTACCGGTTAATCTAACCCACTAACTCGAGAGGCTCCTGGGTCTTGTACTGGGTGAAACATGCTAGCATATTGAGTAAATATGTTTAGATCAAAATGATTTGAAATATTTTTCAGCGGAGAAAATGTCATTATTTAAGTGACGAATTATGGTACTTTTATACCAATGTCTTCAAATCATAATAATGGTTGCAATGATTAACTATTTTCTTAACTGATAACTTTTAGATTTTATTTTTATCATAAAATATTTGCTTCCGCCATAGAATTTAAAACAAAAGTTCCGTAAACAAAGCAACTGTTAACGAGAATTGAACTCACGGATAGATTGTTCTCTTCACATATAGCGAAACGAGTCTTTGATTCATCTGTAACAATCAAGATGAACCCTTATCTTTAAAAAAAGCCTACCTTTATTTTTTTTTTGTTCAATATTTCCGTTTAGCCAGGGAACAGAAGTGGAAAAATTTCCCAACAGACCGCTTTTACTAATTATTGCAACGTAGTCTTCTCAATCAGAAGTTTTTGTGATTGTTCTTGTTCTTGTCCTTCTTTACCGTCGTCTTTTTAAAAGAATGTTTTTGTTATTTCTGTTATTATTATGTCGATTGCAATTACGAAAATAGTACTTTTGGCTGTGGGAAAGAGCTAACAGGAATAAAAGTATACGTTTATATATGTTCAGTCATCAGTCAACTTACCTATATTTGTTTGTGAATAGATATACACACATATGTATGTAAATATGTATCTTCAGAAATCGACACTAGTTACATAAATATGCCCATATATAGATGTACGCAGACACACACATTTCTACACATATCGAAACAGATAGATAGATAGATAGATAGATAGATAAAAAATAACGAGGTAGGTAGATTGATAGATAATATTATATTATAATAGATAGATAGATAGATAGATAGATAGATGAGAAGAAACAGAGACAGATAGACAAATAGATAGATAGATAGATAGGTAAGAAGATAGATAGATAGATAAGAAGATAGATAGATAGATAGATAGATAAGAAGAAACAGAGAGAGATAGACAGATATATATATATATATATATATATATATATATATATATAGATAGATAAGAAGAAACAGAGACAGATAGACAAATATATATATATATATATATATATATATATATATAGATAGATAGGAAAGAATATTAATAAAAAGTTTTGAATTTAAAAATGTACTTTTTTTAACAGTATTTGTTTATTTTTATTATATTTTATATTTCAGACCGCCCTCGGTCCTTCATCAGAAACAAGTGATTTTTAAATTTGAATTAGAAACGTATTTCACGATAGCGTCCGGATATTTTTTTGTTTATATCACGTGGTGTGTTTGTTCACAACATGCGGCACATCCGTAGAGAAAGTCTGTTTGTTTTAGATAAAAATTTCTTGGAATATCTGAAAAAAATTTTTTAGCTATTGAAATATTTGTAAAGATTCAACACACCTAAGTCCCTATTTAACCCTAGCTTGTGTGTATTTAATTTTAAAATCCAGTATGTTTCTTTCTTTCTGCATGTGTATGTAGAACTAAAATTGGAGTCTATTAGTAAACATTTGCAATTTTCTAAAGTATGATCAGGTTGATTAAAATGGGCTGCAATTGGGGAGTATACATTTTTTTGTCGTATATTTAGTTTGTGATTATTGAAGCGAAATCTAAAGCTATTACCGGATTCGCCGCTATATCCACTGTTGGGGCAAATTGAGCAGAAGAGAAAGTAGATGATGTTTTTGCTGTCACAAGTAAGGTTTGGTGGGTGTAATTTTATTTTGGTGTTGGGTACAGAGAATGTTTTGTCTGTTATTAAATGTTTACAAATTAAACAGCGAGGCTTTCCACATTTTAAATTCCCTGATAGGTTTGTATTATTTAAATATTTGTTAGAAGTGAGGATAGTTGATAGGTTGGGTGTTTGTTTCTTTGCATTTATGGGTGGTTTATCGAAAATGTCTTTGATGTTTTTGTTTGATTGGAGGTTCCTGTAATCATTTTTTAAATTTTTGATAAGTGTGTAGGAATATTGATTATGGTTAAAAACCATGGGAATTCGGTTGTTATCTTTTCGTTTTTTGTATGTGAGAAGTGTGCTACGATCTATGTGGATGGTTTTATGTAGTGCTTCCTTTATTATTTTTATTGGATATTTACATTTTAGAAACTGTTTTGTTAGGTTGTTAATGTTGTTTAGAAAATCTGGATGGTCTGAGCAAATGCGTTTTATTCTAATAAATGAGCTGTATACGATAGATGTTTTTTAATTTGAGGGGATGACAACTGTTAAAGTGTAGGAATTTATGTTGGTTTGTGGGTTTGTTGTATAGACTGGTGGAAAGTGTATGTTTATTTAATTTTACCATGACGTCTAAGAAAGGGACGGATGTGTATGAGTACTCCATGGTAAATTTGATTGTATTGTGGAAGTTGTTGCAGAAAGTGAAGAAGTTTTTTAATTTTTCTAATCCATGAGTCCATATTAAGAAAATATCATCAATGTATCTAAAATAATTTGATGGTTTGTATTGTGAACTGTCTAGTATCTTTTTTTCTAAAATATGCATAAAGATATTGGCATAACAAGGTGCCATTTTCGTGCCCATTGCTGTGCCACTAATCTGTAAATAGTGTTTGTTGTTGAATTTAAAATTATTGTGTGTTAAGATGAAATTTATTAATTGGCATAAATCTGTGATTTGGTTGTTAGGTAATTTGTTTTTAAGGAACTCATGGCAAGCTGCTACTTCTTCAACATGTGGAATGTTCGTGTACAGAGACGTAACATCCATCGTTACTATGATATTATCACCTAGGACTAAATTAATGCTTTGTAACTTGTTGAGAAAGTCAGTAGTGTCTCTAATATAACTAGGTATGTCAGGTAATAAAGGTTTTAGGATATTTTCTATGTATCCAGATATAAGTTCTGTGAGGGTACCAATGCCTGATATTATGGGTCTGCCAGGTGGTGTGATTTTAAGTTCTTTTGAAATTTTGTAGATTTCTTCATTATTTGCTTGTTTAGTATGATGTGGGTTGGATGAAGAGGTGTTAGGGTGTTTTTCTGAAATGATTTTGGGGAGTTTGTGTAGTTTTGGGATAGTATAGAATGTTGCTGTTTTGGGGTTCTCGGGAATAAAAGATTTTATTTTATTTTTTATGTTATGATTCAGGTTCTGAATGAGAAGTGATAATTCTGTTTTGTAAGTGCTAGTCGGATCTAGAGGTAAGGGTACATAGAACTTGTTATTTTGAAGTTGTGATTCTGCTTCTTTAATATAGTTGTTAGTGTCTAAGATGGTTATAGCTCCGCCCTTATCGGCTGGTACGATAATTATGTTTCGGTTGTTCTTAAGTGTATAGATGGCTTGGTGTTCTACTTTAGATAGGTTGTGTATTTTTGTTTGGTGTCCTTTATTTTTTAAGAAGTTGTCCATGTGTTGTCTGGCTTTGTTGGCGTATTGATCCAAGTGTTGGTTGCGTCCGCTTGGTGGAGTCCATAGGGTATTATTTTTCGTAAGAGGAAATTTGGAGTATGATTGTTTATCGCTGTTGTCATTAGAAGTGGATCTGTTGTCTGAGAAATATTCTTTTAGTCTCAGTCTACGAAGGTATTTTTTCATATCGTAGCAGAGGTTTAGAGGGTTTAGTGGCTGTGAGGGGCAGAATGTTAATCCTTTATTTAATAAAGAGGTTTCTTCTTGGGTGAGAGTATATTTAGATAGTTTTGCAATGTGATTATCAGCAGAGATGTTATGGGTGTATTGTACATAGTGAGATCTTCGTGGAATCTGTTGTATTAAGTAGTTATTCAGGTGAGGTATGTGTTGTAAAATGGGGTCCTCAGCATATATATATATAGAGAGAGATAGATAGATAGATAGATAGATAGATAGATAGATAGATAGATAAGAAGAAACAGAGACAGATAGACAAATGCATAGATAGACAGATAGATAGATAGATAGATAGATAGATAGATAGATAGATAGATAGATAGATAGATAGTTTTATAAGTATTTACTGAGTATTTTACAGCATGTAAGTTGATTATGGTTACGATGTACGTTAAGGTGTACTGGATATCACCAATGAATGAGAAATTGGAAAGAGGAGTTCGAATTCTTTTCGAATTTGTTGCTTCTTTTACGTACATATATCATTGAGGAAAGTATTAATCCATTTATTCTCTCTCCTGGTATGGATTGAATAGCAGGTCATATTGGATACTAGAGCCTTGGTTGGCAACCAGTCTACCACAGAAAGAAATGGCAACCTACTGCAGGAAAATCTTCCGTCTTGTCAGTCACGAATGAGGTATGATCGCGCAGGTATGTATCACTTACATGAATTTACTGAGATAGTCATATTTATAAAACAATAAGCTTTAGGTAGCTTTCATATGTCAATTATTTGTATATATTTTGCCCAAAGCAAATAAATGAAGCAACTAAGACGCAAGGGGGTTACAGACTGTGAAAGAATATAAAAAAATTAAAAAACATTTTTAAGTAGAAGCAAAAATAAATGAAGAGGTCTTAGGAAGACGTTTGACATTGAATTTAAAAAAATATGTGTTAACTATAAAACGAGAAACTGGAAGCTAGTTCCATAAGAGAGAAGTACAACATAAAAAATGTTAGCATAGAACTTACAGATGTATATATAGCAATTTCAGCTATAACATGAAAAACCTAACTGACCATCTAGCACTGTGATTAGATTCGTAAATTCTTGGCACTAACTGGAAAATCTCATCTGAACAATTACCATGAATATATTTGTAGTAAAGGCACACGTCACAACCGATAACATAGCGTATTTTCCTTTATATATATATATATATATATATATATATATATATATATGTGTGTGTGTGTGTATAAATGTAAATATGTCGTTATACTCGTTTCGAAAAACTCTCCGAGTATATACGCGAAGGAAAAAATGGTAATAAAAAAAAAGAACGAGCTATGCACTTGAACATCAGTCAAAGTACGTAGCCCAAAGAAAAAATCCCGAGACGAGTAACCTAAAACAAAAAGCTCAATACGCAAGTATTGTTTTTTTTTGTTTTGTTCTGTTTTTAATAAAATGTTATTAAGCCCCCCTCCCCCTTGGTGTTTGCTGGCTTCTGTTTCGATCACCTGGGTTTCGGAGTTTCTTATATCTTATCGCTTTATTTTAGCCCATTTAGCCAACTTTCCCTGAAGATCCAATTTGGTGAAACCTTAGTAGGTTCGTTGGCTATCTGGGTTAGCTATTTACTATATATATATATATTTATTTATTTATTTATATATATATATTTATATATATGTGTGTGTGTGTGTGTGTGTGTATTTAAATAAATTATTTGAAGTACAAAAATATATGACGGCACGAAACAAGGTTAATTTTATACTTAGAGGCATGCAAGTGGTGACAAAGAAATAATAAGAAAATGAGAGAGAGAGAGAAAAAAAAAAGAACGACCAACCGGTTTCAAACCCGTTTTCTTTGATGAAAAATTGGATTGAAACCGGTCGGTCGTTCTTTTGTTTTTTATTTTTTTATTTATCACTTGCATGCTTTTAAATATGAAGTTTACCTTGTTTCGTGGTGTTATATATATATATATATATGTGTGTGTGTGTGTGTGTGTGTGTGTGTGTGTGTGTGTGTGCGTGCCTATCCCTGATTTAATAGAGAAACCCTAGCATTCTTAACTTATTGTATGCATTCTTACATGTTTGGCGGGGACCCCAATCCGCAACAATTTCACACCGGACCGGGATTCCTACGATGAATTATATGAGAACTCCCAATCTATTTAATCCTTTTTTAGACTACGTTTTGTGCATTTTCAAGCCCAAATGTGAAAAGATGGTCACTGATCATTATAGCGTTCCGTACCTCATCCAAAATGAGATCTGCCAATAGACAACAAAGATCCTACTTTCGTTCATTGGACTAATGTACTGATTATGTTGGAGGTCTCAGGAAGCAGGCTTTTGTAGCTAGGAAAAATCAACATCCTCTATCATGTGTTCGAACCGACAGAACTCAAAGTAAACCATTCCAAAACAGAAACTATAGTCTAGAATTGTAGTGAAAGGAAGCAATAATGAAACATAACTGGAGTTCGTTCAAAGCTTCTAGATTTAGAATGAATAAATTATAAACATTTTAAATACCCGTGCACATGGATCAATTAGAATAAGTTTAACGTAGGGGAAAATATAGAACATAGTGCAGCTAGTATCGACTAACACTGCAGGCTGCTGCAAAAGCAAAATATCAACCTAAAAGCTAAAGATTAATTTTATTAAAAGATCTTGTTCTTTGTTTTTTTTTTTGGTTTTTTTTTGGGTTTTTTATCGGTGTCACCCCATACAAGGCATTAAAGCCATTACAACACAAGAGCTTACAGGATGTGGAAGAATTAGAAACAAAAACATTAATAATGAGCAGGAAGAGGAAATAGTATTCAGTAGAAGGGTAGATAACGACTGTGATTGCATTTATATTTTGCCGATTAAAGTTGGCTGGAAGGGAGTTCTACAAGCAAGAAGTGCGAGAATACAAACTGTTAGCAAAGAATTTACGCTTATATCAATCCAACTCAGTCGTGGATTGATGAGATCTCGCTAACAGTCTAATAAGTCAGTTAAGTTCTATGCGTGATAGACGCTTGGGCAATCGTGACTCGAAAAAAGCATGACCGGTCGGCAGATTGTTTTCTTGCAGTAGGGGCAGTAGGTTGGCATTACTTTTTTGCGTTACACTGGTTACCAACCAAGGCTAGTTTGCCTAATATGTTTTGCTATTTAACCCATACCTGGAGGAAAAAGCGAAGTGTAAGTGAATGCAACGAATTTAACTGGAATTATTAGAAATACTAGTACTGTGTTTAAATTAAAAGATATAGGTCCCATAGCAAAAAAATGGATTTAGAGAAAAGACACAGAAATAGTGACTAAGCTGTGCCGCCAGATCAGGATTCCTAATATTGCTGATTCTTTTTTCGATTTTATCAAGGAGCTCAAGGCAAATATTAGGGCATCAGACCATGTGTGTCAGCAATATTCTAAGCATGGACGAATGTTAGATCAGGCCATTCATATGAATGTCACGCATGGCACCCAATTCGTTCGAAAACATATAAATTGTCAGCTGCATACAATCACTTTTTAAATTCAATGGTTAAAAATTGCCTTACGGTCAGAACATTTAGAGTCTTGGAAAAGATATCTATTTTCCAAAATTATTGACGGGAACTAACAAACAAAGAAATGCAGCAGATAACAGTAACCACATCACTTGGGGTCAGCAACATTAACAACAACAAGATGTTGATAATCCACATTATTTCAAATGCACGCAAAAGGTTATGAAGAAAACCGCCGCTAATATCGTAAAGAGATTAAACAGCTAGGGGACTTGAGAAACCTATTTTTGTATAAAAACAACTGTTTAATATATAGCTTGGTGAAGCTTAAAATTAAAAAGAAAAATGTTGTTCCTAATGAGTTAGTGCAATAAAAAAAGAAAACAAAACGTAGCGAGGTAGGAATTTATTTTTTTTTATTAAACACACCAATATCCGTTACTTTGAACACACGTCTTTATAACCTGAAATAGCCGATGTTATATTTAGAATTAAATCTAAGCTTTTCGATTTCAGGTTTTATTTACGCATTGACGATCCTTTGTTTACAAAATATACAGCTTATCTTCTCGATGTTTTTTTTTATCACGTTGTTTAATGAATGCGCATTTTTTCCGTTACAAATCTATCCCGCCATATTGAAGTGACTGCAAAACGTAATCGCGTGATTGCACCTTACACAGATAACAAGCAATTCTCTTCTGCACACCCGGAAAAGATTCTCCTTTCAACGACGAATGTATTTCTCAATTATTTATCTGTCAGTGGCTTGTCTATTCTTTTTGAAAATGTTTTTTTTCACTATTACCAGACGATGCGTCTGTACCAGCGATCTATTTTGCCTGATGTCGCTTAAACTAATTGAATGTAGACCATGTATGTGTCTTTGTAAACAGAAAATTCCGAGCAAATGAACATTTTTTCTTTCTTTCTTTTTTTTTTTTTTTTTTTTTTTTGCGGGGGCCGAGAGACTAAAAGAATCGACATCATACGTTTCAGACGTCGGTTGAATCATGTCTGTAAACTTAGCTGCCAATTAGTGCCTATATCCGTTGACCGGACCAATATAGGTGGGAGATTAGAAACGTGGGTAATTGTTGCTATAACCATAACAACGTTGCTGCATAACACTTTAACTGACTGGTATCTTTTTCTTTGTTGTTTTTATGACAACTTTTCAATCGATCTCGTTTCTCTAACCATTGTCCAGTGTTTCTTGTAATCGACGTTGATTGAATGTTGCTGAGGGCTAAACTGCATAAGACATAATACAATTTAAAACAAAAGAATGATAAGAAAAAGTAATATAAGTTTAAATGTATTACCATAATTATCCATATAATAATACCCACCGGTATATAATAGGCATTCCTAAGATATTCTACAAAAACAATCTATCATACAGAACACAAATTCAGCAGCTAAAATAACTGACAGCATGCGTTGGCTGGCCGCAGATTGTAACCTGCTGGTCAGTAGTTCAAGCAAACGTGGAATTCAGAGACGTATAAGATTTGAGTATGAGAAATAAACAGAAAATCGCAAGAGGAGTCACCAAACCTCTCTACTCAGATTACTTAGACAGGCTAACCCACAAGTGGAAGAACGCAAAATCAACGAGTGGTCATTAGGTCAGGTCGAATTTGTTTCTGTGGTATTGCACTCAATTTGAAAGTTGAATTTTGAGAAATAATGACCTAAAATATCCTTTCGAAATCATTACCGTTTTTTTTTTAAGGAAACGAGTTGGAAGATTATTTTGGTTCAAGATCGGAGGTTTGAATCAGATCCCGGTGGTTAGCGAATTCCTTATTGCACAAACTTTTAAAAGCTATAATTGAAATATATGATCTTAGTTGGTTTGAAATAAAAAGGGATAACAAATTTCATAACCATTCGTATGGAACACGATCTAAAAAATAAGGTAACAGTCAGCCGAAATACACAATGCTACATTAAAGAAGATAACAGCAAAATATTTTCGATTTACCTCAAGAAAATATTATTTTTCTAATGTCGAGGTAAGATGACTTTAATTTAAAGGAAGAGGCTATATAAATAATTGTACATTAGATGATTTAACTTTTATAATTACTTAATAAGTTAGTAATGTGAGCTTTAAAATCACACTACTGACACTGTTATTTCTTCAATGCAAAGTCTTCAATTCATTTTTCACAGTATTAGATAGTCAGTTAATTGTTGTACGTGATATACGCTTGGTATAAAAAGAGACATGACTGACTAGGCAGAATATTTTCCTGCAGTAGATTGCCATTACGTTCTTTGATAGACTGGTTGCCAACCAAGGCTACAGAACCGAATCTGTCCTGCTATTCAATCCATAGCTGTAGGAAGAAGAGATGAATTTATACGTTTCCCAATTTCGTGAGTGAATGAAACGAATTCAACTGGAATTTGAAATCGGCTCACCGATTTCTCATGCAGAATAGATATCCATTGCTCTAAACGAACCTTTTATAGTATAGTGATCAGAAAAGCATCCTTTTGGGATTCTGTTTCACGACATTAGAATTTAGTGGGAGAAGCTGTCTGTGTGGGCCATTCTCTCCACTAATAATCTACAAAAGGGACAAGGATGAGAGGTATAATTAGCATAAGGTAGTTTTGAAGCCCTGAACTTGTGCAACTAAGAAATTTAGATTGTGTGATCACCTGTCATGGAAAAGCGTGTGTAGAGAGAGGCCAGTAACATTCATGCAAATGGATAATATTTAATATATATAGCAAATTTATATGTCATATACGTCTCGACGTAGCTTAACTGCGGTGATCGGACGGAAACCGCTGTTTTAACGTGATATAGCCGTAGTCCTGAAAATGAAGAACAAGTTTGGAATTACAACCAAATGGTTTCCTTGGAAAATTAATCGATGCCAGCTTCGCAAGCAACTCATATCATTCCAACTCAATTCGCTAAACAGGCTGTTCCCTTTTCCGCAAACCGTAGGACGAAATTGATTTGCCGAAAAGCTTGTCTGCTGAACAGAGAAAATTTTGTAGTGTGTTGAATATTCACTTTGTCCGTAATTGCACCCTTTTCCTTGGCACATTAATTTCTTGGTTTGAACGCATTATTTGATTTACGTGGGTAGCATTTCTAGGCATATGTTCTTTCATTCTTTTCAGTATTGCCCAGTTTATGCTAGTCCGGTTTCTCTTGAGCCTAGGTCTGTGCCACCAGGTTCAAGGATTTAATGCAATATTTCTATGGCACACAAAGTCTATAGCAGCATTTCTTAACCGATGATAAGTGGTCGTATCTGATATTATCTAACATTAAGTCAGTTAAGTGCCGTATGTGATACATGCTTTGGCGATCATGTCTCAAATAATTCATAACTGACTGGGCAGAGGATTATACCGCAGTATGTTGTCTTTGCTTTCTGCGGTAGACTGGTTGCCAGCCAGGCTATAAAACCCAATCTGTCCTATTATTTAACACATAACTGGAGGGAAGAGACGGATTAATACCTTTCCTAAGAGTATTTGCGCGTAAGTGAATGCAAGGAATTCGAACTCGGCTCCCTGATTTGTCGTTCCAAGCCGATATCCACTGCACCATAACGCACATCCGCTACCTAACATTACAATAATGATAAATAATGTATTTAGCGATTTCCATATGGAGTCAGCGTGAAAACGCCGTTATTGGTTAATGGAAAGCAATTGTACGTGTATCATTAAATGACTTTCTCGTGTGAATGACGAATTCACGGGGCCCCATATATAATGCTTACCTCAAAAAATATAAAAGAGAGAGATTAATTATGGCATATCGTATTTATTTATTCAGGTGTTCCTTGAAACATGAAACCCATTTCAAGGTTTTCATATGGGTAAAAAAAAATGATAAACGTTAGCCTTTAAGCTTGAAAATTTGATTCGTACTTCTGAAGGCTAAATCTCGCTCTCTCTCTCTCTAATATATATATATATAATACCATTCTATTTTGAGGTTGGTTGATAGTTAATTCCATTTAGTAACTAAACTCTTCAAGTTGTTGTTCACTCGTAGCATGTGGAATGTAAACGATCTAACTGTGTACTAAATAAGGGCTTCGGTTCAAAATTTCAACTTTCCTCACTAGAAAGACGGTAAAAACGTTGCGAAAACGGGAATAAAATAGAACGATTTTCATAATGTAAAAATTTTAAATAATTACAATGCTTCATCACAGAAATATAGACATACTGTCTATCGATCTATCTATTTTGGTTTGTTCTAATCTATCTATCTATCTATCTATCTATCTATCTATCTATCTATCTATCTATATATCTATCTTGGTTTGTTCTAATCTATCTATCTATCTATCTATCTATCTATCTATATATATATATATACATATATATATATATATATATATATATATATATATATATACTATCTATCTTGGTTTGTTCTTATCTATCTATCTATATACCTATCTATCTATCTATCTGTCTATCTCACTATCTATCTATCTATCTATATTGGTTTATTCTTATCTATCTATTAACCTATCATTCTATATATATATATATAACTATCTATCTCGGTTTGTTCTTATCTATCTATCTATCTATCTATCTTGGTTTGTTCTAATCTATCTATATATCATATATATATATATATATATATATATATATATATATATATAGACCTCTCTATCTATCTATCTATCTTGTTTGTTCTTTATCTATCTATCTATCTATCTATCTATCTATCTATCTATCTATCTATCTATCTATCTTGTTTGTTCTTTATCTCTATCTATCTATCTATCTATCTATCTATCTATCTATCTATCTATCTATCTATCTATCTATCTTGGTTTGATCTTATCTATCTATATATCTATCCATCTATCTAACTTAGTTGGTTTCTATTTATCTATCTATCTTTCTATCTATCTATCTATCTATCTTGGTTTGTTCTAATCTATCTATATATCTTATATATATATATATATATATATATATATATATATATCTTGTTTGTTCTTTATCTATCTATCTATCTATCTATCTATCTATCTATCTATCTATCTATCTTGTTTGTTCTTTATCTATCTATCTATCTATCTATCTATCTATCTTGTTTGTTCTTATCTATCTATCTATCTATCTTGGTTTGATCTTATCTATCTATCTATCTATCTATCTATCTATCTATCTTAGTTTTTTTATTGGTTTTTATCTATCTATCTATCTATCTATCTATCTATCTAACTTAGTTGGTTTTTATCTATCTATCTATCTATCTATCTATCTATCTATCTATCTATCTATCTATCTATGTTTTATGTCGTTTGTCTGTATGACAGTCTGTCGGCACATATTGGGATTTAAGCGTAAAAATGAAAGACGGAAATAAAAAAAATCTACTCTCTGATAGATTTTTTAAAATTTTGGCATATGCTTTTAGATTTACAGGAGAAAAACTCATAAAACATAATTACAATCTTTGCCAATCACAGTCATAAACTTTTTCCGTAGATCTTATTTTAAATAAAAAATCAACTTCCTAAAATAATCATAAGAGAAATCTGATGATTTAATCACGAAATTTGTCATTTTTACTAGTTTTGTCTTTCAATTTAACATAAATAATTAAAAAAGAAAATAAAGAAAATGTTAAAATAAAAATAGAATTTGTAAATATCCATTTTTTTTCATCATTGGGTTTTAGTAGGTTCCCCTGTATGTATGCGATATTTTGGTAAATGTAGAATTAAAGAAAAAGTGGTGAATTCCTGAGTAAATGTAATCGATCATCTCGACTTCAGTCACTTTCTCAGCGACTAGACGTGGCTTACCTCTCTCTTTTCTACAAATGTTTCATGGAATCTGCTTCGACGAGATTTTCTCCCTAGTAAACTGACCACATAAACTTAAGAGCGCTACTAGGTTAGAATCTAGATCCTACCATTTTACGGTTGCAATAGTTAAATGTAACCACCACTTTTACTCTAACAGCTTTTTTTCCTCGCAATTCCCGTCTATGAAACATCTTTCCCTGATAGCTACAATCTCCAAAAAATTTAAATGCAACGTCAGTTGCCATCTTATATCTTCTTGAATCTGGTTTATCTGTTATCTTTTTTAATCACTAAACTAAGAAGCGAACATCTTTTTTTTCATACCCTTGTAGTACAGTGGATATCGGCTCGGAACGAGAAACCGGGGAGACGAGTTCGAATTCCAGTTGAAATCCATTGCATTCACTTACGCACAAATACCCTTGGGAAAGGTATTAATCAGTTTCTTCCCTCCAGTTATTTGTTAAATAGCAGGACAGATTGGGTTCTATAGCCTTGGTCGGTAACCAGTCTACGGCAGAAAGCAATGGCAACCTACTGCGGGATAATCTTCTGCCCAGTCAATCATGTCCCGAAAAAGACATGATCGCCCAAGCGTGTTACACGTATGGCACTTAACTGACTGACTTCTGAAGGCTCTCCACAACTTCTTATCCTTTGTAGGTCTTAACAAGTTTTCTTTCCTCTTCTTTCCATTTAAATATGCTCATTAGGTAAGTTAAATGCTGTTTTACTCTTTCCCTCTTGCCTTCAAACTGACATGTGAGTGTCGAATCTTCTAAACCCCCTTTTCCTTAGTATGTCTCTTAGAGTCTTCAGTTTATCTATTCTATGTATGAATGTCAATTTGGTTTTCATTTTTCTTACATCTTCCTCGTTTCGTACACGTTCAGCCCGGGTTATTTTCAGTACGCGTATATAGAACTAAAAAAAATGTATTATCGGAATGATTTTTTTATGTGTGAAGAAATTGCCTAGTATTCCGTGACAAGTTTGTAGACTGATATTAGAAAACAGTTTGCTTTTCTTCACTTCTAACAACATTTTCTTGTTTGTTTAGTACTGTGAAGAGCTTCTGGAAAGCATATTTAACTATTCCAATGAGCCTTTGGATTTCGGGGTCACATTTTTAAACCATCGTTAAAACTATTGCAAGGGTATTAAAAATTGTGTCGTCTGCTTAACATTTAAAAGGAATGATTTGTAATGTGACTTTGGATTTCGGTGTCACTTATTCTATCTTCTATCAAATTCCAATATATTAAAAAAACTGTGTCCTTGATTGGGGTTTAGAAGACACCGTTTTCTATTCTAATGAACCATCAGATTTAGGTGCCATATTTTCCATTCTCTGATAAAACTATCCCTAGTTACTAAAACTTGTTTACTTATTTGAGTTTAACATCTACAATTCGTAGTCTACACTTTAGTCTTTTTTTTTAGTTGATAAAAATCCATACTTTCCATCTTCTTACAATTTATGCAATCTTAGTTACCCTAAATGTATGTTTCGATATTTTGTATTTATCTCTTGGTTTACTGTTTTTCTCGTTATATTATTCACATTTTACAAATATGTCTGTGTTTCAGGTTTCTGTCTCGATCTTTTTTTTTCAGCCATAATTCAAATTATTTGCTCGTGTGTGTTCTGCACATGTCCCGGCTTTCCCCCAGATTCGAATCTTCTTTGAACACAGTAACTTACATCAGTGTTTTCCATAGTATTTTGGTCTCAAAAGAGCTCTTCCCAAATATGGGGAACCTTCTTCGCAGTCTCTTGGGGAACTATTGAAAACTCATTATTTTCCAATTTCGCTACGAGCCCGCAATTTCTTCTTTACCAACAGACAGCAGAAGAAAACAATTCCAAGCAATGCTTCACTACTGACGTCAGGAATAGAAATCTCGCGTGAATCCTACTTGCCATGTTGATGGATGCGAGATTGCAACGAGAGTTGTTTGAATTTGTATGGACGGGGAGTGTTTGTGTGTAGCTTTTGCGTGTCTTGACCGCATGTCTAAATACCTTGTCGTGTAAACGCACAAAGCAAATACCATATCGGTAGGTATTAAACGTAACGTTAACTAAAAGATCCGTGAATATTTCACTCTTTTTCTATTTGTGTTTTCTGATTAATCCTCGTTTTTATGTTCATGTTTGAATAAGCTCATTGCTAGTGTTATGACAATAAAATAACAGTAGAAATTACACTATAACATCGTTAAATCCTTCAGCTTAACAAATTTAACAAAATATTGCAATAACTCTCATAAATATAAACGCTGGTTGTTATTTAACAAAATAATTGAGAAAAACTGAAGTTGACAAATTTTCCATTTTACTGAAATAATCACTAAACACTTCCATTTTCCTCTCCTTTCTTTTTTGTTTCTTTTTGTCTTTTATTCTTTCACTAGCAGTATAGCCCGGCGTTGCTCGGGTGTAACGAAAGCTTTAAAACTAATCCATGATCCTGAAGCTCAGACTTTTTGGACGTTCGCACGAAAGACTAAAAAGCACTAGTTGTTTCCCGTCAAAGCAAAGCCGTAGATTGAAAGAAAAATGAATGCATGCAAGTCAAATTTTAATTTCCGGTATCGATGTCAAATACGTTTTGCGTCGCAAACTGAATTTTGAAGGTTAAATAAGTCCTCTGAGTAAATGGTATCATGGCTGAGATGTAGAACTACAATTATACCTATTTAGAGCTAAACCCGAAGCAAAAAGCAAAATAAAGTGCGGAAAACCTGATTTTGATCAGACGCGATAGGATATCGGGGTGTCGATTTCCAATATCGGAGTCAAATAAGTCGTCCAAGGATAAACAAACCTAAGTAAGTCCATGAAAACTTATCGTACCCATCGGGAGTAAAACTGGAGAAAATGAGCCATAATGATAGGCTAAATATCGGTTTTTGATCAGATTCGATAGAATATCGGGGGTATCGATTACCAATATCGGGAAAATAAGTCGTCTGAGAAGGTGTACTAATGTTTGAGACTAAAAACTATAATTTTACTATGTTAGAGCAAATTCTGCAGCAAGAACCATGATAAAAGGGCTGAAATCCTGATCTTGATCAGACCTGATCGGATATCGAGGTATCGATTTCATATATTGGGGGAAATCGGAAAAAAACTAAGTAGCCCATGACCTGACCGGAAGCCTAAAAAATATTTGTGTGAGATTTGGTGACAGTCAGATAAAAATTGTGGATTTCTATAAAAGACACACACACACACACACACACACACACACACACACACACACACACACACACACACACACACACACAAAACTTGCCTTATTTATACGGAGATTCTTGTTCTCACTGAATCCAAGTAGCATCAGATAAGTCTTTTGATCTTCCACGCAATAAAAACCGAATAGTTAATGAGGTAAGGACAGAAGACATTAAACAATTGGTTCTTTTTTTTTTCACTGCATGGTGACATTCTATGCATTTTTTAATCATCTCACGC
This sequence comes from Ascarosepion bandense, assembly GCA_037127315.1. Classification (NCBI taxonomy): domain Eukaryota; kingdom Metazoa; phylum Mollusca; class Cephalopoda; order Sepiida; family Sepiidae; genus Ascarosepion; species Ascarosepion bandense. Next base: position 260,491 of record JBBBDQ010000230.1, on the reverse strand, counting down.
CAAGCAAGGCAGTACCGCCACTAATGCTCAGAGGCTATATCAGAGAGTAAAAGTTTAGGAGGGCAAAATGTTTAGGCAGGAGGAGAGTAAAGAGAAAGATGAACCAGTTACAGGGAATGTCAGAGAAAGAGTAAAGGAAGGATGGGAACACAAATGTGAAGACAGTTACGGAGGTAGAGAGAAAGGAAAAGAACAAGATATAGGAGGTGATATAGAAAAGGCTGGAGTCAAGTGGATAAGAAATGGGAATTGACATTGCATTTAAATTCCTGGAGGTTGTACCCATCAGAAAAGCAAGTATACGGAAAGGAGTTCCACCGGCGGGAAGTGCGAGAAAAAAAGCTGTGAGGTAAAATTCTCGGTTGCATGTGGTTGATCCAAATGAAATGGGTGGGAACTTGTTGCTAGTCTGGTTGCACATGTAAATTCTTGAGGAGGGGGCACCAATAACCTAAGTTTTTCGGAGCAGAAGCATAGCTCAGATGTAGTACAAGACCGAAAGTACGTGACACGCAACGAGGGGCGAACCCACTACGTTGTGCGTAATTCATCTAGATAGACAACCATAAGACCACGTCGAAGCGTTCAAATGATTTTCTAATCGTAACTTAGGTGTGAAACTAAATTTATATTGCCGGAAGAATTTCTCTGTGTGTATGTGTGTGTGCGTGTTTTTGAGTGAGTGTGTGTGTGTGTGTGTGTGAGAGAGAGAGAGCGAGAGAAGAAATTGTCAGATATTCTGTATCATGTATGGAGTCTGGTATTGCGTAACAGTTCGGGACTATTTTTCTTCTTTCTAAAACATTTGTTTGTTACTGTGCAGATCTTTTGAAAGGCAACTTTTACTATTCCAATGACCTTTCAAAATTTGGTGTAAAATTTTCCATCTTGTCTTAAATCTACTCCTTGATATTAAAACTTATGTACTCTGCTTAGCGTTTAGAAGACACATTTTGATACTCCAATAAGTCTTCGGATTTTGGTGCCACATTCTCCATCCTTTGATAAAACTCTTCCTAGATATTAGAAGTTGTGTCCTTTGCCTAACTTTTGGAAGGTATCATTGGTATTTTAAACTTCGGATTTTGATGTCACATATACCATCCTCTGTTAAACATTCTCCAAGATATTAAAAATGTCAACAGTGTGGGTTCGATATTTGAACTCCATATTAACTCGTAATTGATCAAGCGAGACAAGCTTGCTAACCATTATACCACTTCAAAGTGCCCAAAAGATTTTTCTAATTTTGGCTTAGATGTTAAAAAATTAAAAAATTCATTGCTGGTAATATTTTTTTCCTTCAAAAATGTATTGTTGATAATGAGTTTCCTTCAAAATGCTTATTTTTTTTAATAAAAAGTCTATTTCTATGTATGTTTTCTATAAAAGTGTATTTTCATACATTCATAGTGTTTTGACCCAAGTTTAGGGTGTTAACTATTTGCTCATAGCTGGGACTCTAACATGTGCTACCACTCCGGATTAGGGTGACCCTGCGAACAACTGCAGTTGAGAGGTTGTTCCCTACTCTTGACAACCTCCTAATTTGAGACCTTGCTGCCGGATGCAGGTTACCCACAAAACCAAAACAGCGACCAGCGAGGATAGAATTCACGTCGGAGTGCTTATGCTTCCGTGTACGGATAAGTGATAAATTTATTAAAGAAACAAGGGTAGTAATTGCTTTCATTGGATGTCAGTTATATACTACCGTATATACTCGTGTGTACGCTGACTTTATGTAGAGTGCACCCCTTGATTTTTTGGTATGGATTTTAAACCTCTTTAGAAAAAAATTACCTTGGTATGGTGAAACCGGTCCTCAAAAATGTATGATGTAACCCTATATCCAGTATTAATTTTATTGTTGATTTAAAAGATAAGAATAATTTTTTTTTAAATTGAATCGAATGAGAAAAATAAATTTAATTTTGTCGGGAAAAGTAAACGAATTTATTGAATGTGTGTGGATGGCCGTAGACATAAAATCGTCGTCCTGTTTTGACGGTTTATGTCCCCCCAATCAAATTGGACTGTGAGAATTATTTGTCTTTGTTTACATGAGCTTTTGGTACGGACAGGCAAGCAACAAGAAAGAGTAAGTTATTCCCCTTCAGCGGTGAAGGGCCAAAGAAATAGATAACTGACGTTATTTTCATTTACAACTGGTAAGACTTATACAGGGAGGGAAACAGAATGCTTCATAACTAACTTTACACCCCGGTTTTGTGCCTTTTCAATAAAATTAGAGGTGAAAAATGAAATTATCTGAACTAGGCCCGTGATTTTGCAGGAGACGTTCTGAAATCGCTGTGCTACTAGAGCAAGCCACAGCCCCGAGATCATTGTTATTGTAGTTTGATACTAAAAAAGCAGCCAACTAATTGTGCGTCTCCCAGCTTTGAACTAGCTTATAATTGTGTACATAATCGATATATAAATACATATGAATCTATACCCGTGGTGTTGCAGTGTTGTACTGATTATATTCTGTTCGCCAGCTACCGGGAACCGGGGATCACGTTATATCTGGTTTTAACTATATACCGCCCTCTCGCATGTCTGGACTAAACTAGCCAGCTGATAACAAGTAAACCGACTTCGGCCGGTCGGAGATCAAGCAAAGACAATATGGGCGGATTGGTCGAGGTTCAGGAAGGGGTTGTCTCGAGTACGCCCAGTATAGTGTGATTCCTTATTTTTTTTACATAAAAACGATTATAAAAAGTTTGCAATACTTGTGTATATACGAGAACTTTAAAAATAAGGGTAACATCCTGTTGTGGTTGGGGTTGTACGTGAGTTCGAGTTCTTCGTAGCCAACTTGTTGTGGCGACTGACGTGAAAAACGTATTTTTCTCTCCGCGTGAAATTGTTTGATTCTTCGTCGCCAATTTGTTTTGGATTCCGGGTGGGACACCACACAAAATAATAAATAACAAAAACAGATATGGAGATGGAAAATATAAGTTATATTGAACAAAATATACAAACTAGAACACGGGTTAGTCACTTCAGGAATACTATTAGCAGAAATCGATATATACAGACTTGCAGTGAAATAGTATGTCTGGGTAATGAGTCTGTATTCAAACAACTGCACCAACTTACTGAATACGCAACTAATCAGCCGTTCTCTGTATAGGCAGGATTATATGTACACATCAGGCGAGTCTATTATTATGTACAAAGGGGCGATCCCCAACACATCGTATATCTTAAAAATCACTTTATCAATTTTATTCAGTGATTAAGTACATGAAAAGGTATTTGATAGAACTTCGTATCAGGTTATGGGTAACATATATCCGGAAGTTAGGATATTAATCTCTGCATTATATTTGCTGGTAAATTAACGAAGCCTCATGCAAGAATTCAGCAACAAAATTTATTTTACATTTTCTGTCCTATTATCAAAGAAAAGACCGTCTTTAATAAAACTGAAATGAAATTAGTCGTTCCTAGAAATCTATATTTTCATCTCGTATTTAATCTATTCCGTTAACCGTTATCAATGTCTAATCTTTCTTATCATTCTTCAATATCTATTCCCCCTCTCTCTTTTACGGTGTTTATAATTCTTTCAATCTCTCTCTCTCTCTCTCTCTCTCTATATATATATATATATATATATATATATATAATCTTTTATTTTGAGTATCTATATCGCCCATTTACTTCCTTCAATTTTGTTTTTTCTTTCTCTCCATCCATCATTTTCTCACTCTCTCTCTCTCTTTCTTTCGCGCTCTCTCTCTCTCTCTCTCCCTCCCTCTCTGTATAAGACGGATGAATGTTAGGATTTATAACCGATGTTGAATAGTTGATTTTGTAAGCACAAGGCCGAAAGTATGAGGCATTCAGTGAGGATCGAACTCACTACTGAGTTGTAATAGGTTCTAACACGACAACCCTGCTAACCTTTACACCACGCTGAGGTGCCCAAACCGAATTTTAATAGAGAGAGAAAATTTTCGTTGGAGACAATGCACAAAAACAGTACTAAACTGTTACATAATATCTGTCCTTTTATATGACAACAAATGCTGTACCATCTCATCAAAAATGAAAGAGAAAAGTGAAGCAAGAGAAAACCGATCCTACAGAAGGATGCTGAGGATAGTACTGACCAAACATGTGAGCAAAGATAATGTATTGGAGAGGATGAAAACGAAAAAGAAACTTACACTTCACATCAAGAAGCAACAGAAGTTTCTGGGACACGTCCTGAGAAAAAACGGTTTTTGGAAAATGTAATCCTTACAGAACGGGTAGGGGAAAAGTGAGACCGGAGAAAGCATCGCGAGGTATACTTGAAAGACTTGAGTAAGTAGATGCCAGAGCAAGGTTGACAGGGAAAACAAGAGAAAAAATGTAAAGACTTACAACGAATAGGGGGATGTGGAGGGACATGATCACCAGCGTCCTGAAGGGATACGGAACATAAAAGAAGACGAACAATTTACGGCACTGAGTCGAAAATTGTTCCTTTTCAAAATGAGTAGTCGTCATCTATTAATTTTAAGAAACATAATTATCTTTCTCGATTCAGCTATTTGCCAAGATAAGCGAAAATTAATATATATATATATCAATATATATATATATATATATATATATATATATATATATATATATAAAATTAATATATATATATATATTATATAAAATTAATAAAATATATATATATATATATATATATATATATCAATGATTATATATATATATGTTTATTAATGATTATATATATATATATACTACTTTAAAAACAAGGAATTTATTAACAGTCTCAAGAGCTCTTTCGTCCAACATCTCATCAGGAGAAAATCGTTGGAATTATAAGAAAAGCAATGAAAATGAAGAGCAAAAAAGTGGGAATATATATATATATATATATATATATATATAAATTAATAATAAATGATATATTATACAAATAAATTATACACACACACACACACACACACATATATATATATATATTTTGTTAAATATAACAGAAAATAAATGTCTATTATGTTTAATCATGTACCGTTCTAAACATCGTATTTGGGCTTTAATTTTATGTGAAATTAAAGACAAAAATTGTCCAACATTCGGATATTTTTATTTATGCTGGTTCTAAGCTTTTAGCTCAAATGAGCTATTTTCAGAGAGTTTACAGGACTGATAACATAAAGATATCCACGATCAAAGATGATATTACCTTGTGTTGACATGAAACATTGCTATGAAATGATAACAGTAGCATGATAACAATACCAGACGCAGGTCGTAAATTTGTAATGCGGTTCTAGGACGTCACATAAATTTGATAGTTCATGTCTTTATATTAATGTTCCTGTAACCTCTCTGAAAGCATAATAAAAATAATGATAAAAATAATAACAAAAAAAACTATCCAAATGTTATACAATTTTTCTCTTTATTTCCACCAGAAATTAAAGCAAAAATACAATTTTTAGAATTGCTCATAATCAATCATACCACCCCTCAGCCAAAGAAGATAAAATAATTCTTTTTTTTCTACTGGCAGTAGTACACGTGTGTTTGGGTTGGGATCAGCTTTGAAATATTCTTAAATGTAAGTTATAATTTTGCCTAGATTTTATTGTTCTATTTTTTTGTGGCTAATTTAAAAAAAGTTTTATGGTTATTTGAACGAGTGCTCTTCATCTTTTTTCAAAGAAATTTCTTTGACCGGACTTTAACTAACCGTTACCTTTTATTTTTATTTTTTCTTCAATTGGAGTAGATAATCTAAACTATCGCCCGGTTCACACTCCACCTCCGTCTACTGAACAGGTGTAGAGGCTCATCCATTGTTTCCTGTTTAGGATGTGGTTTCCGGCTTTCTCTCTTCTAGGCTTTTTACGTACGTAGCCCCCTGCACATCAGTGGCGTTTCCACCTTGCTCGGGGTGATATATATATTTTTGTTTTAATCATTTCACCGCGAGCAAGGCAGAAACGCCACTGATGTGCAGGGGGTTACATAAATGTAAAAAGATTAATTAGAAAAGAGTGAGGAGTACAAGCTAGTTAGAAAGGAACAATAGAAAGCTGAGAAAGCAGGTGCGATGACAGATACATAGGAGGAGAGAAAGTGAAGGTTATACAGGGGAGGGGAGAGAGCTAGAGTCCAGTGGTTAGTAGATGAGTATTAACTTTGCATTTAAATTTCTGAAAAAATTCATTGTCTGTTATATTTAACAATATATGTTTAGAATATTATCTGCTGCCTCGATACAGTATATATATATATATATATGTGTGTGTGTGTGTGTGTGTGTGTGTGTGTGTGTGTGTAAAAATATGCTCAGTTATGATCTATGATTAAGAACAAGATGGTTAAATAAAATAAAAACAAGAAGAAAACTGTATTTAAATCGCCTACGCGTTTACGTTCTGTGATGGGCTTTATCAAGGCAAAAAGACGAAATGAGCTTCATTCTAAATTACGTATCTATAAACAAACAGTGTTGGCAACTATAAAAACGCGCACAAATCATTTAAAAAGATTAACAGAATATTTTAGTTTTAGAATGTCTTCATGTGTAGTGCACTCGTTTGCATAACCGCCAATAGTCCTTGGAGCCGAATTTGCGGTCCGCTATGCCCTGCCTCATTCTCTTAGCAAACAACCGCTTGGCGTCATTCAGGATTCTCTTGCACTCATTACGAGCAGACCTGACTAGGCGCCTCTTGTGGTCAGATGAATGTCTCCGAAATAGTCGGAAGTAGTGGTTCCTGTGGGCAATGGCGGCCAAACAGGCAGGAGAGAACCAAGGGGAGAAATGAGGTTTGAAACGTAACTTCCTGGTAGGTATGAAAGCATCAATGCCAGTTTTCACCCAGGAAGAAATATCAGAGGCATAGTCACTATCTATCAGATCAAAAGGCTAACTGGGACGCCTTTCGTGATTTCTTATGCGACGTCCCTCTGGAAAATCTACATATATTCAGTTACACGTAAAATAAAATTCACCCTTGATAGTGACTAAAGGATTAGCCGGATTTGCTCAGAAACTAAACATTACACAAACATTACTACATAATTCGTGTTCAGAAAAAAATTCTAAACACACATGACAAATTATATAAAAAGCTTCACGATAAAAACTCGTCTATCATTTTCAGTGAAACCTGCATAAATGAGAGGTTGATGCCCAAATACGCAATGTACGTATGTATATAAATGCTTACATGTATACACACACGCATATATATGTATGTACAACATATGCACATAGATGTTTTACATATATATATATATATATAGAGAGAGAGAGAGAGAGAAAGAGAGAGAAAGAGAGAGTGTATATATATATATATATGTATATATATATGTATATATATATGTCTGTGTGTCTCTGTGTGTGTTGGTGTGGGTGGGTGTGTATATCTAGTTAGATCATCATGTTCTGTATCGAACTTTTCTATTTAACTCCAGATAAGATGGCACAATAAAAGTTAATTTTTTATCAACAGGTAATTCCAAGCTGCAGTAATAAGCATTCTGCAGGCATTTCTTTCCCTAGTCTGGTTGCCACTCAAGTATATTGGTAACTATTGGTATATTGGTAAACATGACTCATCACACACACACACACACACACACACACACATATATATATTTATATATTAGTCATAGTGAAGTAATGGATATATATATATATATATATATATATATACACACACACACACACACATATATATATATATAAACAAAAACAAAGATATATATAAACAAAGATATATATATATATATATATATATATATATATATATATATCTTTGTTTATTTGAAGCAAGAAGAAAATTTACAGTAATTTTCAGCAACACAGACTTGCGGTTATTTTTTGTAACCACAACACGCATTCCAGAAGATGATCTTGGAAAGACATTGAAAGTTCTTGGGAACATTCGAGAATTAAATAAAAATGAATAATAAAATCATCTGTCAACGTTACAGCTCACTTCTTACATCTTTCAATTATAATATGCGAAAGATTATCCGTGAGTATGGACGGATTTTATTAAAAATAAGCAGAAATAATGTTTGTAATTAATTCAATCAGTCATGTCTAAAAGAATATTTGCTTCCTAAATACAAAAATTATATATATCTAAACTTATTCATAAATGGAACTTTGTGTGTGTGTGTCTTTGTGTGTGTGTTACCTATAGACTCCAATATGGCTGAACCGATTTTCTTGAAAATTTACACAGTTGTACTATAAGCGTCTGCGAGTGTTCTCAGCTAGGTTTTGTGTCGAGATACCCCCCAATAAATATTGAAAATTGATAATCGAAAAAATCGGTTTATAGAAAGATTTGTCCGATGTTAATCAAATTTGATACACTCATAGACAAAGGCATAAGAAACGATATTCAGAAGTTTCAAGGTTGCAGTTCTTACAATAGTGCAGAAAATTGATAATATATATATAACAGTTTTCATTACATCCGAGCAACTCCGGGCTATACTGCTAGTATATATATATATATATATATATATATATATATATATATATATATTGTTGAAAGACAACAAAAAATCACAGTAATTGTTGATTTTTTATCGGGTGTAAGCTTTCGGCTCACATAAGCCATTATCAAAGAGTAAATATTAACACACAGAAAACATAGAACATTTTGTTAATAGCTTAAATGTTCTATGTTTTCTGTGTGTTAATATTTACTCTTTGATAATGGCTTATGTGAGCCGAAAGCTTAGACCCGATAAAAAAATCAACAATTACTGTGATTTTTTGTTGTCATTCAACAATATTACCATCAAGTAAATCAGACGGTATGAACGGATCCTACACAAAATTAATAGACAGAACTTGTCCATATTATTCAATGAAACCTGCATTAATGAAAAAATGCTGCCAAAATACACACAATATATATATATATATATATATATATATATATATATATGTGTGTGTGTGTGTGTGTGTGTGTGTGTGTGTAAACATTGAGACAGACACGTTATTCCATGGTTAAGTGGAAGTGTAAGCCTATTTCAGGCGAACCATCTTCAGCTTCCGTCTTTCTTGTACAGAAGATTTTAAATGATTGAGTTGCAATTACGCTTAGTGCCAAAGTTGCTGTGTTATCAGTGGTTAGTTGAAAAAAAAATAATATTTTGGAAATAATTTTTTTTGTCGTAAAGTGCTCAATATGGAGACAGAGATAAAGCGTTAATAGGATTATTATAGAGACGTTTGTGATATAACTGAGCAAAGATATGCCGACTCCGAAGTTTCTCCAAAGCACAATTGTCATGTCTTAACTCTTCCGAGCAATTTTAATTTCATCTGTTGTTGTTTGCCGGTCTTTTACTTCTTTAAATGAAGCATGTTGCAATTTAATATCTTTGTATTTGAATGGGTCTACAGATAAATTGTGATTGCTTTTTATTGCCTTTTGTTGTGTTGACCCCTGAAAATGTATTGTATTGTTTTCTGGTAGTTAATCTTTTACTGTTAACTTCCTTTCAGTACGCTTAGTTACTTCATAATGAATTATCTTTTGGTATTTGTCTATATTTCTGAAATGAGGTAGTATTTGCAGTATTTACAATATTCGGAATATTGTCCTCGTCTTTGTTACCATTTATACAAATGTTTCGGCCGTTGTACGCTCCGTTCTTCAGGTTCTAGGAATTTCGGACCAAACCCTTTATTACAACACATGGGTCAGTGGATATAGACGTTGGTTAGTTTCTGATTTGACTGATAGAGTTGTGAGTTCCATAAAAGGCTAGAGCAGTGGTGAACAAGCAACATGCAGTATTAGAGGGAGATAACTCCTGGCTTCCAATCGTGGCTTTAGGCAAGAAATGAGGATGATATACCTTAGTGATTATTATAAAAACATACACTATTATACACTTTACCATCCAAAATACTCCACACACATATATTTAAAAATATAAAAGAATTATCGATTGCTTTATTACACGTAACGCATATCTGACGAATGACAATTAACGCCTAATTGCAACATACCAGTACATTGTTTCTTTGTTTATTTTTTCATTTTTCTCTCGATATCTGCAGTAGCTTTAATAAAATTGAAACATGTCAGATTGAGATATGGTTCCTATTTTGTTCTTTTATTCATTTATATATGTGTAAAGTGTAAAATGTTTTGATTAAATTATACAGTAGATAGATATGTAATTTTATTGATTAACACGTTTCGCTCGATACTTCTTTCTTTTTCTTTATTTAATCATGTCATCACAAGCCACCACGAGTGAGAGAATAGCCTGGGTAATGTGAGTATTGAAGAAATAATAATAAAACATCTTTTCTCGCACTTCCCGCCTGTGGAATTCCCTTCCGCATACTTGCTTCCCTGACAGCTACAATCTCCAGTAGTTTAAATGTAAGGTCAATAGACACCTCCAAACACACTAACGCGCACGCATTCTCTCAAACACTCTTCCTATGTACCTCCTTACTCGTCTATCACCCTCCTTCTGACATTTCCTATATTCAGTCACTCTCTCAGCACCTTCTCCTATGTAACCCTTCGCGCTATAGTAGCAGTGGAATGCCTTGCTTGGGGTGAAATGATTCAAAAATTCAAGAAAATAGAAGATTGCAAATAAAATTGCAGTTAAATATTTGCAGATTGTATCTATCAGGGAAACAAACGGAAGGACATCTCACAGGTAGAAAATGCGAGAAACGAAACTGTTGGAATTGAAGTGGTTACATTTAAATATTTAAACGGTAAAATGGTTTGACCTAAATGACAATTTTGTAACACGGTTGAATTCACGCGGTCGGGGCACATGGGAAACAACATCATCAGTGCAGCTGGCATGAAAATATTTGTAGAAAAGATAGAGGGAAGCCATGGCACGTCGGTGAGAAAATGACTGAAGTTGAGATCCCAAGTCAGGGCCGATTACCTTGCAGATTCTCGTTTTGATTTTGTCGAGAACCTCGATATTGATAGCAGAGCACCGACCTAATATTTTAACACTCTCTCTCTCTCTTTCTCTCTCTATCTTTCTCTCTCTCTCTCACACACACACATGCACACACACAAATACACACACACGCACGCACACACACACACACACACACATACATATATATATATATATATATATATATATATATATATATATATATATATATACCTTTGTTTTAATTAATTGAAAGGAAAGAAAATGTCTTCCTGGGATCTTTGACACTATCCCTGTGTTAGGGCGCCGCTCCTATTTGACTACAAATGGACTGTTCCCATTGCTATATATAGCAATGATGGATTCTCTACAAGAGAGTTCCACAGAGTCACTAGACTGACGACTCTACGACACTGTCAGCTCTCTGCCTTCGAGTAGAGGGCGCTCTCTGCTTCCGAGCAGAGAGCAATAACCCAGTCGTCGTTCCGCCGAAGGGTAGAACCACGACTGGGGAAAAATAGACAGATATTTTTTGGCCCGGCTATATGGCCGGGAATACCCACAATAAAATAACCATGTGTCACATCCAGCCTTGCGTTGGAAGGCTAGTAAATACAGTCGCACAGAGTCACTAGACTGACGACTCTACGACACTGTCAGCACTCTTCAGAAGAAACGCCTTTGTATATCACGTATGGCACTTAACTGACTGACTAATATTTTAAAACAGCTTTGATTTTCAGATAAAACGAATTTTGTTTTTCATTTATTTCGTTTCGGCAATAGACATATGAAATTTCACATTTTGATACATCTTACCGAGTGTTATATTTTCCGTTTTTGTTTTTACTTTTTTCTTCGTTTTATATTTTTATTATACTTTTCCTCTTTTTTTTATTATCGTCTACATCCCCACTAAAAAACACGTTAATATTATTTATCTCAAATACGTGTTGGCCGTATCAAGCAATTCTAAATATATCCTTGATTAGAGACTTTTTTTTCACGTTTTTGTCCTTCCTTCTGACACTTGATAGAAGATGGCGACCTGCCAAATATTGAATCTTATGTCGGCTATAAGCCAAAAGAGATTGAAAAGGAAAATAAAAGAACGTGAAAAATACAGGAAGGATGTTCGGACAAATATGTATGATAGCGTCTGCTTAAAGTGTGTCTCCTCGTAATGGTCTTCATCAATTACAATGGCCGCAAGGTTTTCGACAAAATTGTTTTCGAAGCGGATGAAGCTCGGAAGTTCTGACGATTGCTTGTGAATATTACTTCCGGAAAAGGATACAATTAGTTCATAGGACGAGGTACTCGGATATTTCCACAATTAGTTGTGAAAAAAAAAATTCCGGCTGTTGCTTTATTTTCTCTGCAAGCTAGAAAAAACTTATTTTTTAATTAGGATTATTTATTAAATTATTAATAATTTAAAATATAAGCATTCTCTTTTATAATAGCTTATAAAAATCGAAAATAGGTATTCTTATAGCCATGGGATTGGGTCATATAAACTTGATTGACAACCAGTTTATGAAAAAGAAAACTATGAATTCAAACTTCCTACTTCCTTATAGATCTTGTTTCTTTAGGAAAAAGCTGGAATGTAACTTCAAAAACAATTCCACCCGGGATGTAGTTTCAAAGAAAACAACTGGCACCTATTATTTCGAGGCGTAACAGAAAATAATTAACTCTACAGACTTAATACAATGCTTCGAACAAACGCAAGAATAATTCATATCATACAGCCATGCACCTCTTTGATTTCGGAAAATACGCTAATGGGTTTATTCCCTACGGTACTCTAGACCAGTTGTTCCCAAAATGTATTAGGTCATAGTCTACTTAAAACCATAATCTTTCTATCACTTATGAAATTATAAATTATTTCAGTTTTCATAGAATATGTCCTATTATCAAATTTCTCTAGTCCACCTTAAATTTGTCATGATCATTTTTGGTCATGCGGTCATAGGTTGAGAAACACTTATGGCGACTCGGGTATTGAACCATTTATGTAAATAAATCAGAAAGTAAACTCAATATCTATACAAAATCTCTATTTTCACAGATGAATAACAAATGCATCTATCACTTCTCGACTTCTTCTGCACGGTGATGTCCTTCTGGTGTTGTTCAAACAGTTTCTTTATTCCTTCCGAAAAGAAGTGTTCCGGTTGCTAACGGAACCACATCTTGGAATCTTACCTACAGAACCTGAAACGCGATAAAAATTATCTGAGAAAATTGCCTATAATATTTTTCTTCAGAAGAAACGCCTCCGTCTAGTCACTCCATTTTATTTTCAAGAAAACTGGTAAACTTAAGCATTTATCTATTCTTTTAGATTTTATTAATATCTTCGTATTTGCGAAATACGTGACTCAGAATAACAGGAAATTATTAGTATATATTTATCAAATATAACTACATGGTTTATATTTTTCAAGGGAAAAGTTCTTTTTTTTTTCGAGGAAGAATTCAAACAAATAAATATTAGCAGAAGTTACTGAGTTTTGAAAAGTCTAATTCAAAATTAATGTTATCAATATAGAATATACGAAAGAAATGAGCTTTAAAAACTTTAAATCATACAAAATTGTCTTAATAAAATAGAATCTAATATTAATATTAATATAAAATTATTAAAAAGATCATATTTCTTCCAGAGGCAAAACTGTGCCGAAATTAGACGCATTCTTCATATTAGTTTTCTTTTTAGGAAAACAAATAACAGTAATATTTGTCAAATTAAAAATAGAAATCTATCCAAAAACGATAATGTTTACTTTTAGGGAAAAGGATGTGTTTGTTTACTTTTGTGGAATAAACCGTTCTAACATCATTTTAATTGGATTGAATTGTTCGGCACAGTCATGACTAAATTCTAAACTTATGGGTTTGTTTACAATATTAAATATACGACCGCGCCATATTTTCATTTTTGATAGACAAATTGCGACAACCAGCTAATGGTTATTCTAAATCTATAATATAAATTTAAAAGAAAAAGAAAATATTAAATTACGAGCAATATCCCACTGATAACCAGGGGATTTCGATTACTAATTTAAGGAACTTTCAATGTTCCTAGTTTCGTCTTGAAATGATATTAGAAGTGCTTAGTTTTGAAAGTAAGTAAAGTAGGTCTCTAATCTATAATATAAATTTAAAAGAAAAAGAAAATATTAAATTACGAGCAATATCCCACTGATAACCAAGGGATTTCGATTACTACTTTAAGAAACTTTCAATGTTCCTAGTTTCGTCTTGAAATCATATTAGAAGTGCTTAGTTTTGAAAGTAAGTAAAGTAGGTCTCTAATCTATAATATAAATTTAAAAGAAAAAGAAAATATTAAATTACGAGCAATATCCCACTGATAACCAAGGGATTTCGATTACTACTTTAGGGAACTTTCAATGTTCCTAGTTTCGTCTTGAAATCATATTAGAAGTGCTTAGTTTTGAAAGTAAGTAAAGTAGGTCTCTAAACCTGTGTTAGTCCCCTGAGATTTCCGAAAAGGGATAGACTACGCTTACTTTCCACAACTGAGCTACAACCGCGCCACATCGCATGGTAAATACCCTCACTGAGTCAGGTGAGTACTTGGCGGAAACAAAAGAAAGGAAGTACGAGTAGGTTAGAGATATTTGGGTAACAAACACCTTGTGTGACTAAGATAGGGTTAATTGTACCGTGAAAGGCGTCATGTCATTGGGCATGTAGAATTTGAAAATTTAGTGTATTTGTGTTTGTAAGGCCAATATAAACGTCTATTTGAATTTTCTGATGGGTTATATGTGCGTTGTGATGCAGTGGATATCGGCTAGGAACAAGAAATCGGGAAGCCGAGTTCGAATTCCAGTTGAATTCATTGCATTCACTTAGGCGCAAATACCCTTAGAAAGGTATTAATCCGACTCTCCTCTTCAGTTATGGGTTATATAATAGAACAGATTGAGTTTATAGTGGGTTGCTTATCTATTCTTTTTCTGGTTGTGGGATTCCGTTTGTATTGAAGGGTAATTGTATACCGTTGCAGGTTAACGGAATTTGGCCTTGTGGTAGACAGCCCACTGATTATAAAACCAAGAAAGGCAATTTCAGTAGAACATTTTAAATATACACATCTCAATTAATGTTCTACAATTAAAGCAATACTTGAATATAGGTCCAACGGAGGTTAAAATTTCATGACAAATAATAAGCTGAAAGAGATTTAAGGCTTAGGAATTTGGGTGCGTTGTAAGGAATGTCTTTGATGTATTCACTCCTTAAGTCAGTAAGTACTTTTGAGGCAGGGAAGAAAGTAAGGAGAGGTGAAGGGAGGTGAACTTAGTAGCCGCTTGACTTGGTCAAGGGGATATTGATTACACTCTTCTTCTTGGGTCTGCCTGCTGGGTGCTTTCTGTCTCGGCTTTTTATATCTGCTTTTTCGATCAAAAGCAGCTCGTTTGGGATTTCAGACTTGAATTTGATTCTGGTCTTCACATTGGCTGGTAAATAAAATTCGCGTAGGCTCGCGAAATGGAAATTTGATATTTGATTAATTTTTATTTTCCAACCGGAACATCTGCGCGAACTCGGATGCGCACCGATGAGTTTTGGTCATTTGCTTTCTGGTCGTTATAAAGCAAACATCCGGTCCCTCGCTTTTGCTCGGTATCACCACAAGTTCAATAGCTTTGGCTACCAGTCTACCGCAGAAAGTAATGGCAACCTACTGCGATATAATCTTCTGCCAAGTCTGTCATGTCTCTTTCGCAACATGATCGCTCAAGTCTGTATTACTTATGTTATTTGACTGACTATATCTTGTATGTTAATAATTGAATAAAGACATTGCGTGTTCTGTAATTTTAACCCATTGGTTCGTTTTATATTTATATATTCGCACTTAAGTAGTAAAAAAACAAAACATTATAACATATAGACGTGTGAATAGCTTCAGTCAGTTAAGTGCCATACGTGAAACACGCTTGGGCGATCATGTCTCGAAAGAGACATGACTGACTGGGCAGAGGATTATCCTGCAGTAGGTTGCTATTACTTTCTGCGGTAGACTGGTTGCTAACCAAGGCTATAGAACCCAATCTGTCCTGTTATTTAACACATAACTGGATGGAAGAGACGGATTAATACCTTTCCCAAGGGTATTTGTGCGTAAGTGAATGCAATGGATTCAACTGGAAATCGAACTCGGCTCCCCGATTTCTTGTTCCGAGACATTATTTAACAGTTAAAAACCGACAAATAAAAATATTTAAATTTTACAAGATTCTCATTTCCACTTATTCTTTTTTTCTGTCGTTTGTTCTCTATTTATTTTCCTATTTTTGATTTCCAGTTCTTCTTTCTTTCTTTCTTTCTTTTCACTGAAGCAGACATCAAATACCTGATAGCATTATTATTTCTTTATCAGCCCTTTCTTTCTTTCTTTCTTTTTTCTTTCTTTCTTTCTTTATTTGCTGTTTCTTTCTATTTCCGTGAGTTCCTTCTTCTTCACTTACCTTTCAATGAAACAGAAACTAAGCATCTGATAGTATTATTGCTTTTTTTATCGTCGCGTTCTCTCATTCAATGTTTATTTATTGAAAAAAGTTATACAAATTATACCATCCAAAAAATATTTTTTGCTGCAAATAATCCAGAAAATGTTATTTGATTGATTTATTTGTTTTATAGATCTTACCAAGCCATTTTTTATTATGATTGTAGGAATGTAATTTTAAATAGAAATAGTTTAGTGATACAAGTCTAATTAATTAATCCACAGATCGAGGAAATTTTTTTTTAATATCTGTCCCAATAGCATTTGCGTGGAAGTAAATATAACGAACCCAAATTATGAAAAATTATGAAAAAAAAAATAGATTAGCAACTAGATCTCACCCTTTTACAGTGAAACTGATAAAATGCAACCGCAACTTCTACTCCAACAGTTTCTTTCCTTGCACTTCCCGACTGTGGAATTCCCTTCCAAACGATTGCTTCCCCGACGGCTACAATCTCCAGGAGTTTAAATGTAAGGTCAATAGACACCTCCTAACACACTAGCCTTCTCCCATTCTATCAAACACTCTTCCCATCTGCCCAACCCTCATCCTCGGTATCCTTACTCATCTGTCACCTTCCTCCTGACATTCCCTATGTCTAACCACTCCTTCTCTTTACCTTCCCCTCTGTAGCCCCATGCGCAATAGTGGCAGTGGAATGCCTTGCTTGGGGTGAGATGATTAAAAATATATATATATATTAATGCCATATTAACTTGAAAAAATATCTAGTATTCGTCGCTCAATCCAAAATATAGTTTATTTATTTTAATCAGTATGATGAACGCCTTTTTTTATTGATAAAATCAAACAGCCTTTTCGATATATCTTTCCTCGCAGTTAAAACGGAATGGTCTTTGATTTATTTTAGGTAGTGGTAAGGCGCAAAGCACGTAGTAAGTACAGCACTGACAAAGGTTCAAGTAGCATTATATTCCTAAGCGTAGCTTAGAGAAACTTTTTTTCAATAATTTCCCACCAAGCATAGCAGTATTGCCATAAATGCACAGTGAGAATAAAACAGAGTACAGAAAGTGTCGAAAAAAGGTTTAAAGTATGGAAGAAATTCAAATATATAGAATATAGACATTGACTTTGCATTTACACTTTTGGGGACTGTATCTAATAGGGTATCAAGTAAAATGAAAGGAGCGCAACAGGCGCAGAAGTGCGAGAAAAGAAACTATCAAAGTAGAAGCGGAGTTACATTTAACTAATTCAAAGGTAAGAAAGTTACACCTAGATTATAATATAGCATCACGCTTAAATTCCAAGAAAAAAAAAGCTTATCAGTTGCTATGGAAATATTTGTAGTAAAGACAGAGCGGAAGTCACATCACGTGGCTGAGAAAATAAGTCGAGATGCCAAGTCAGGACCGATTACATTGCAGATCCGCTTTTGGATTCTATCGAAAACCTCGAGTTTAATAGCAGGGACACCCAACCAGATATGGCAACGGTATTCAATGCATGGACGAATGTTACATTTATAAATGAGCATAAGGGACTGGCCGAAAATATAGATCACTTAGTGGTTATTGAATTTACTACTCAGTCGTCATTAATCAATCGCGGCAAGAGTTTAAACATTACACTAGAACAAAGGCCTCTACAAGAATTATTATGAGGTTTTCTTCGAATGAAACGATCCAAAAATATCGCTCTTTTTTATTTTTTAAATTTTATTGAACAAAAATATAATACAGTATTTGAAAATGGTTGAAGTTTATTGATCACTTCCGCGTTCGGGAGGGGTTAAATCTTAATTTTGAACTTAGGTGGGAGAACGACAGTAAGCAACAGAGTGACCATCACGATCACCAGACCTAACTCTACCAGACTTTTTTCTGTTGAGTTTACAGAAAGACCTTGCTGACAGGCTCAAAATCAAAACAATTACTGAATTAAAACGTATAATTTCTAACAAATGTTATGAAATTAACGAAGAAATGTCTCAAATAGTAAAAGTGATGCTGATGGGGTTCAGCCTTGTATTGAATACGAAGAGGAGAATTTTTATCATGATTAATACGTTTTTAGATATAAATCTTATTGTGATGTAACAATGCTCATAAATTTTTTAAATTCTTTTTTTAAATCATTTCACCGCACACAAGACAATAAAGCTACAAAAGGGATTAGTGATTGTGAGAAAATGAGAAAAGTAACACATTGTTAAGGAGACAGAATAAATAAAAGAAGAGAAATTAAGGAGACAGTAGATAACAATTGACATTTGTTAGGGCGCCGCTCCTATTTGACTACAAATGGACTGTTCCCATTGCTATATATAGCAATGGTGGATTCTCTACAAGGGGGTCGTAGAGAGTCACTAGACTGACGACTCTACGACACTGTCAGCCCTCTGCCTTCGGGTAGAGGGCGCTCTCTGCTTCCGAGCAGAGGGCATTAACCCAGTCGTGGTTCCGCCGAAGGGTAGAACCACGACTGGGGAAAAATAGACAGACATTTTTTGGCCCGGCTATATGGCCGGGAATACCCACTATAAAATGACCATGTGTCACATCCAGCCTACGTGGGAAGGCTAGTAAATACAGTCGTACATAGTCACTAGACTGACGACTCTACGACACTGTCAGCTCTCTGCCTTCCGGTAGAGGGTGCACTCTGCTTCCGAGCAGATAATAACCCAGTCGTGGTTCCGCCGAAGGATAGAAGCACGACTGGGCAAAAATAGGCAGACATTTTTTGGCCGGGCCATATAGCCCGGAAATCCCAGATATAAACTGACCATGTGTCATATCTTGCCCTTACTGGGAGGGACGACTAATTAATGAGTCGTAGAGAGTCACTTGAGAGTCTCTAATCAGTTACTGAAGAGTCAGTGCGAGTCAGTGAAGAGTTAGTCACACTTCCGGTGGCGTACCGGAAGTAATCACGTATACACACGTCTTACGACGGATTGGACTCTTGTATCTTTCTATTGTAAATATTACTAATCACTAACCGTCTTTCCGCGGAATACAACTCATATTCTGATTCTGTTGTTGAGTTATTCATTTATACTTGGCGACATAGCACCCTGATCACTTATACCTTGTCTCATGGCGTTGATCTTTTATTTTCGATCCAATTTTTCTTTACGTTTTGGACTGATGGATACAGTTTGTAACTTCTCTTCGATGACAAGACTGACAGTTGAATGGATGACGCCAACAATATTCGCGAGCTCTCTGTGAGGCTTGCCAATGTGTTCGTTACAATTTCTTCCGCTTTCTAGGAGTAAGATCCATCGCAGAAAATGACCGTAGAACAACTAATCAACATTCGAGACAATAATGTATGGGTTTAATAAAAATCTGATTCAATCACAGATGACACAATATATTTCGAGACCAAACAAAAATTATTCATACACCGCGAAAATAGTTTCATATTACTGCATACCACTTGAAAAGAGCTAATCCTAGGAAAGATAGGAATCGACTACACACTGTCACTCTAGTAGATCTAGAACTTACAGTATGTTAAAGGAAAGAAAACAAAAGCAGTCATTTCAATTAATTTGCGCAAGTACATATATATATATATATATATATATATATATATATATATATATATGAAAAATGAGAATATTGTTTGCCTTAGTTCCATATGTAGTGACAAAAATGTGCACAATTTATGTGATGACCACTGTCCAAAACCTAAGATATATCGGTCTAGACTAAGAACATCACTTATTGCTACGTCAGGATTTCTTGTTGCAATAAATTGTCGATTGCCTCTTAGCCATAACTGTTATAGAGTGTCTAAGCCTGATCATCTGTTCCTTTCCTCTCTTAACTATATATTTATTTCTGTCTGTCTTCCAGGATACCATTATCGATGGTCTTATTCATATGTTTGTACAATCAATAGTTTTCCTGCGAACATTTTGTTTTTAATTTATATTTACTTTTGCATACTCTCTCTCTCTCTCTCTCTCTCTCTCTCAAATATATATATATATATATATATATATATGCATGCATGAGTATTTGTGCAGTTGCTTTGTGTGTGTGTGTATGTATGTTTGCGTGCGGTGCTAAAAGTGCTCAGTATGATCTATTTGGATATAATCTACACAAAGGAATAAATTAGATTTCTCTTTTTTTTTTTTTTTGAAAAAGTCCTCTGTTTTTGAGAGCTTAACTATCCAGTATACACCTTATAGATAGATAGATAGATAGATAGATAGATAGATAGATAGATAGATATAGAAACACTTAAAATGATAAACATGAACCATTAAGCAATATATTAAGCGCAGAATAAATGTATGCATATTATCCTACGTTTGATGCAAGACTCGGTGTTTTATGCACCACGCAATCTTCAGATGTACATAATATATCGCTGTGTATCTGCGTGCATACACGTATGTATACTTATTTAAATTTTGAACTTCTGCCGGTAATATCTTGTTTTATTTTGAGTATAAAAGTTGGCCATGATATGTGAAATCTCTCGTAGGGATTTCATGTAGAAATGATCATACAACGGTTTTGAACTTCGAAATTTATTTTATTTTATAATTGGCTCTGTAATTTAAATATTAATTACATCGAGCCCTCCACCTGGATCATTTTTTAATATCAAAATATTAATATTAATCATGATCGGATCTTTGGGATTTACCTTTCCGTTGTTTTAGATGTATGAGTGTCGCACAACTCAGTTATTTAGAAGACAACCTGCACATATCAACTTTTTTTATAATATCAAAACGTTTTGTGTAAAAAAAGGCAATCACACTTTTTAGGAGAGCTGAATGCACAATATGACACAAGGCTTCCAAATGAGCCTTCACATGTGACGAATTGAGAACTGACCTCTAAAAACGTTCACCACCGAACATCATACGACCCAGACAGTCTGCTATTTACCCATAGTAGAATTTACTCCTAATAGAAGTAACACCAAGGGAATAGGGATGTTTTCTACCATGAACATAATATGTTTGGTCCTAGGAATAAATTTCTGAGCTGGTAAAGCTCGTTGGAATATCAGCCATAGTAACAGCAACAAATTAATAAGAGGTTAGCAGCGTTCTGTCTACGGGATAAACATCGCAGGCGAGATAAGAATTATTCGCCCACAAGGCCACATAAGCTGGTGTTGGTCTGGAAAGTGAGTAATATTTAATTCAAGCACAGATACGACAGCAATACTTTATTTTTAGTCTTATCTAACTCTTCTGAAGTTAGAGCATGGTAGATGAAGTCGGATATTTTGGGGAGCGACTCAAGGATGTGAACATTCATCAAGTATCTTTTGTAACGGCAAGAGTACACGTGTTTGAATTTAGGTGGAGAATAAGGTTTTAGTCCCAGTATCCGATACGCGGATTAAACAAAGCTGATAGCAGACACGGAAAGGAAAATACAGGACCTTCTACAGTATTTAGCAAAAGAAATGAAATCAAAGGGTTGAGCATAAACCTCAAGAAAACTAAATGCTTGGTAATCAGCAAAAAGAGAAGACCAATATACCAACAGCAAGTTGAAGAATCTAAAATAAAACAAGTAGAAAAATTCAAATACTTGGGAAGTGTTTTGACAGAGGATGGAAAATACGACACGGAGATCCAAAGACGCATTGGCGTGGCCAAAGACGCATTTCAGAATCTAGCCCAAGTACTGAAAGACAGGAAAATCTCATTATAAACAAAGAAAAGAGAGCTGGATTGCTACGTGATATCTGTCCTTCTGTATGGAAGTGAATGCTGGACGATCTTATCAAAGATGAAGGAGAGGCTTGAGGCAGCAGAAATGTGGTTTTACAGAAGGATGCTGAGGATACCATGGACTGAACACGTGTGCAACTTTGAGATGTTGGAAAGCATGCAAATGAGAGAAAACTGATGATAAATATCAGGAAGAGACAAATGATGTTCCTGAGGCACGCAATGGGGAAGAATGGCCTGGAGAAATTGATACTCACAGGTCGGATAAATGGAAGAAGAGACAGGGGAAAGCAGCGCGAGACGTACTTATTAGGTCTGAGCTAATGGTTGACAGAGCGGGGCTTGGAAGAGATACCAAGAGAAAAAATACTGAGAGCGAAGTAGAAGTTCATGATCGCCGACTTCCTTAAGCGACATGGCACATGAAGAAGAATAAGAAAGTGTTCTATTTAAAGAACCCTATGAGGGTATGATCTCTGATCAGGATTAATGCAGGTTTTGGTTCTGCTTGTAAAAAATACAATTATACGGGTTTCGTTTTGGATGTATGGAACAAAACTAGTCAGTTATATCCCCGATCAGGCAATGAGAGATAGGTCAAAAGAAAAATCAGATGCCAAGTAATTTTCGTCGATATATTTAGAGGTGGAACTCTGCACTATGTTAACATCTACATATATATTTACTAAAGATCTGAGTACGTTCATGGGAATATTTTTAGGACAATGCAGGTCGTGATATCTCACTACTTTAAAATATATCTTCGGCATTTTGATATTCATCTATGCCCTGCCATCTATTCGTAAGTAGTGAGGTTCTTATATTTATTACTCCGCTTTTCTTCCTCCAATAAGTGCTTGCAGTGTTACATTTTCTAGGCCCGCTTCCTCAGTATGTAGTCCTAGAACAACAAGCAAGTTCTCTCTTTTTGATTATCACTTTATTTTTTTTTATTCAAGTTTTACAATTCCTCGTCGTTCACACGTTCTGTTTATGTTAGAATTTTTTGGTCGAGCCATAATTCTGTGTTCAATTGTCTTCATCTGTTTGGGAATTGAGGCTTCATGTATAATAATAGATTTGTTCATATATTTTTTGATAACACTGAAACAATCCTGCACATATACAAATCTACTATCCGCCCGTGCATTGAATATTGCCGCCGTATCTGGTCGGGTGCTCTTGCTATCCACCTAGGGGTCCTTGACAAAATTAAACGGATAATCTGCAATATGATCGATCCCGACTTGGCAGATCAGATACATTCAGTTTCTCACCGGCGCAATGAGGCTTCCCTGTGTCTCTTCTAAAAATAATTTCACGGCTTCTACTTTGATGACCTTAGCTCTTTGGTGCTCCCCTTTATATGAATTTACTGGAGCTACAAGCTTAAGAACTAGGCTCCACCCTTTTACTGTGAAACCAATAAAATGTAAACGCAAATTCTACTCCAGCAGCTTCTTTTCCCGCCTGTTGAGTTCCCTTCCCTCTACTTGCTTCCCCGACAGTTAAAATCTTCAAGAATTTAAATGCAAAGTCAATAGTCATCTCCAACTTTACTAACTTGTATCCTCTCTCTCTTTCTCTCTTGTTCCTTTCTCCGTCCACTCCACTCTCATCAGTATTACCCACTTTATGTCACCCCCTATAACCTGTCACTCTTTCTCATAACTTTCCTCCTATGTAACCTTTTGCAAAGTATACTGTTTTGCTTGGGGCGATATTATTATAACCCCACCACCAAAAATAATAACAACAAAAAACAAAAAAAACAAAACAAAAAAAAACACGCACAGAGAACCATGATGTGTAATTTAATGCTTTTAACAAAGTTACAGACCAAAAAACAAAGACTTTTATATCCACACCGAACTCGGAGTGGCCTCTTCCGTTCTTCTCAAATGCCGGACACTTACGAAAGCCAACAAACCACACTCTTATGCAAATTAATTGAAACAATTGATTTGGTTTTCTTTCTTTCGCCTACTTCCTGAAGCGACATGGCACATGAAGAAGAATAAGAAAGCGTTCTATTTAAAGAACTTTATGAGGGTATGATCTCTGTTCAGGGTTGATGCAGGTTTTGGTTCTGCTTGTATAAAATGAAATTATACGGGTTTTGTTTTGAATGTATGGAACAAAACTAGTCAGTTATATCCCCGATCAGGCAATGAGAGATAGATCAAAAGAAAAATCAGATGTCAAGAAATTTTCGTCGATATATTTAGAGGTGGAACTCTGCACTATGTTAACATCTACATATATATTTACTAAAGTTCTGAGTACGTTCATGGGAATATTTTTAAGACAATGCAAGTCATAACCTCTCATTATTTAAAATATATCTTCGGCATTTTGATATTCATCTATGCCCTGCCATCTATTCGTAAGTAGTTGGCTTCTTATATTTATTACGTCGCTTTTCTTCCTCCAATAAGTGCTTGCAGTGTTATATTTTCTAGGCCCTCTTCCTCAGTATGTAGTCCTAGAACAACAGTTCTCTCCTTTTGATTATCATTTTATTTTTTTTTATTCAAAGTTTTCTTTACAATTCCTCGTCGTTCACACGTTCTGTTTAAGTTAGAATTATTTGGTCGAGCCATAATTCTGTGTGTTCAATTATCTACATCTGTTTGTGAATCGATTTTTATTTTTTTCTCAGATTAGGTGATTAGCAATGGTATGCAGTAATATGAACCTATTTTCAGGATGTATGATGAAATATTACGTCATCCGTGACTATATAAGATTTTTATCACGCCAAAGACTTGTTTTGAATATCGATTAGTTGTCATCTGGCTTTTGCCTGAGATGGACGTTACTCCAAGCAAGCACCCGAAAATGGTAACGCTGCACAAACACACTGGCAATCCTTACAGAGAGATCATGGATATTTTGGTGTCATCCCTTCAACTGTTATTCAAAGCGAAGAAACAAGCTGGATCAATTAGTCCAAAACGTAAAAGAAAAAATACGTGATCACGGAAAGTGTGAAAGATCCTGCAGGCCTTTTGCCCAAGATCCAAGTGTAGTATCTGTTCTCAGATACTCACTGCCTGTTCGCCGGTCGGGAAGCAATGACCAGCTAAGACTAGCTTTTGTCAAGCAATGACAAGTATGACTAGCTAAGACCAGCTTTGTACCCAGTTCTCGTATAAGCGGGGGCTGGGTAAACTTTGACCAATGGCCTGAGCGCTAACGTTCCCCATGTTAAAAACTGGCCTTGTGTCACAACTCGCTCCAGTGGGGGAGTAGGGTAAATATCAAGTGTGAAAGATTTTAAAGAGATATTATTCATTTTGTTTCAGTTAAATCGAACGAGGGTGTACGTACTGCATTAGAAATTCTGTTCATACCTCTGAACAACAATCGAAATGTCAGAGAATGCTCTAGATGAAATTTAAAAAAAAGAGAAAATAGACAGACAATGGAGAAATATATTAATGTATTTCATATTATTTCTACATTTCTTTAAATGTTAACAGTTATACTGCAAAAAGAAAAAAGTTCAAAAACTGAAAATGAAATTTTAGATAATTCATGCAAGTACAATAAATAAGCTCAGAGAGTGAGAAAAAGAAACGACTAGAAAACCAACAATATTAACAATAAAATGCAAGAAATATCAGTATAAAAAGCGTCATAATTCCTGCAATTATGGCGCATTATATACAAAATTCTTTCAACGGAGAAGGAAAGATAAGAGTAATCACGGTATTAGCCATTTCCTAATAAGGAAATATTCAACATTCATTCACAAAGCACTCAGTGCTTCTATCGTTTAAAAATAAAAAAACATATTTCCATGAACATTCTTTTCCATTAAAGTTGGTTTCTTTATGTCCACAAATTGCTATGGTTCTTTCAAGCATTGATATGGTTTTCCTCCGTAAGATTTATCTGAATTAGTGCGAATGTCAACCTGTTCATTGTGTCATTTCTTCTCTTTCCTTATTTCTTCTCTTTCCTTATTTCTTCTCTTTCCTTATTTTTTTTCAATTGGAGTAGTTAGACGGAACTATCGCCCGGTTCACACTCCACCCTCGTCTATTCAACAGGTGTAGAGGCTCATCCCTTGTTCCCTGTTTAGGATGTGGTTTCCGGCTTTTTCTTTTCCAAACTTTTCACTTTCCCTTTTTTTTTTCAATTGGAATAGATAGACTGACCTATCGCCCGGTTCACACTCCATCCACATCTATTGAACAGGTGTAGTCTCATCCCTTGTTCCCTGTTTAGGATGTGGTTCCCGGCTTTCTCTCTTCTAATTTTTTTCTCTTACGTAGACCCCTGCACATCAGTGGCGTTACTGCCTTGCTCGGGGTGATATGATTAATATATATATATATATATATATATATATACTACACTGTGATTCTCGCCATTTTACAGTAATATATTCAAGAGAATTCAACGGCTGAATTTTATGAGACAGGGAGACGCACCATTTTTAAAAAAATCTTTTCTTTTCCTTAGATTCAAATCATCACCTTCTTAGGCTGAAGACCAGCTTTTTGAGTAGTTGGCTGTGGCATATTTCAGGCAAACCAAATTAAATAGATTTCATTTTGAACAAAAAAAATTATTTATCAAGCTTCCAACATGATATTCAAAGGGATAAGGCTTTGATAACTGATTTCACTTGGCTTCAAAAGTGTTCTATATGCATACCACCTGTAATGCGAGAAGCGTCAAGTCAGTAGTTCAACTCTTAGCAAACATGTTTTGGCGCGTCTTTCGTAATATTCTCAAGTGTTTTAGTTTGGACATCTGAACTAGAATCTACCAAGAAGATGGTTCGGCCGTGCAAGTGAAAATGACAACGTGTTGTTGAAATGACAATCATATTTACCTGATTTGAAAACACGTGATTTTTCCATGGATCTATGTAAAATGTCCGGTCTGTATCCCTCTTTTTGTGAAAGACTGGAGGGACTGAAGCAGATATTTACTGAGTCTCTGGAGATCGTTACGTAAGACAGGCGCTTGCTTATGTTATGTAGTTACTTCACATTTCAAATTATGTCAATTTTTGGGGTACACCCTATATATATATATATATATATATATACGCGTGAGTGTGTGTGTGTGTATTTCCCTGAACTCTAGTCTGTCATCTTTAAACTCTATAATTATTGCCTCTCTGCTTGCTGTTTTCTTCCCTACTGGAAGTCTTCTTTTGTAGCTCCTGCATATAAGAACTCAGGGGAACCTTCGGACACATGCATGTATCGTTCTATCAGCCTCCTACCAAATTTCGGAAAAATGTTCGAGGATATTATCACTACTGAAATAGTTCTACATCTCACTGCCCATAAACTATTCTCAGACAGATCTACTGCCGATATGCTAACGACCATCACCGAGTACATATACCAGGCCCTCGATAATCCGGCGAAGCTCGAGCTGTTTTATTGGATGTCTTCAAAGCATTTGATAGGGTTTCACATTCTTACCTTCTGCGCAAGCTATAGTTATGGTATCACTTGACGCTTGCTTGATTTGATCCAAACTTTGCTATCAAACTGCACAATGAAGATTCTCTTGAACGGGCATGTCTCCACATCCTACGAAACGAACTCTGGTGTTCCTCAGGTATCTATCTTAGGAGCGACGTTCTTTCTGATCTTCATAACCTCCCTAACGTGATCAAACCTCAAGTAGGTATCTACGCTGATGACACCACTGTTTACTCCCTCCTCAGTAAGAAATCTGGTGAGGCGGCCAAAGATAACATCGCTGCTGATCTCTGTGTTCGACTGGGGTAGAAATGTCTTGCAAATTTTAATGCTTCTAAAACAATGCTGCTATATTTCAATCACCACAGGTAACCTTTTCTACCCCACCTCAGCATGGAACAAGCGAGTCTCCCTGAAAGCAATACGCTGAGCCTCCTCAGTCTTACTCTATCTTCTGACCTCATTTAGAATCATGACATTGAATCAATAGCTAAATCGACTTCTAGGAAGGTTGGGTCACTGTGTCGGACCAGGAAGTTTTTCCCACCTGACTTTATCTTGCACATATAAAAATCAACCATCCGACCGTGCATTGTATACTGTTGTCATATCTAATCGCGCGTCCCTGCTATTTATCTCAGGGTTCACGATTGGTTTAATAATAATAATAATCTGTAATGTGATCGGTCCCGACCTAGCAGCTCGACTACAATCATTTTCTCACCGGTGGGATGTGGCTTCCCTCTGTCTATTCTACAATATTTTCATGGTTTCGTCTCCGACGAGCTTAGCTCACTGATGCCCCCTCCACAAGAATTTACACGAACAACCAAACTGGCAAAAAGGTCCCACCTTTTTACAGTTAAATCATTCAAATGCAGCCGCCACCTCTACTCCATTAGCTTCCTTTCTCTCATTTCCCGTCTGCGAAACTCCCTTCCGTATACTTGCTTCCCTGTAGGCTACAATCTCCAAGAAATTAAATGCAACGTCAATTCCCAGCTCTTGTCTTATTGACTCCAGTCATTCCCTCGTCCTTTCCCCATCATCCTGTGTATCTTGTTTTTAACTTTCTCACTCTATCCTCGCAACTGTCTTAACACTGGTATTTCCCTCCTTTTCTTGCCCGGCACCCTCAGCAACTGGTTCATCTTTCACTTCGCTCTCCTCCTGCTTAAACTTTCATTCTTCTTTTATGTAGCCCCCTGTAAATCAAGGATGGTACCACCTAGTTTGGGGTGAAATTATTATTATTATTATTATTATTATTATTATTATTATTATTATTATTATATATATATATATATATATTTATTTATTTATATATATATTGCGATATGAAAATTGTTGCAATATTACATTTTTACTCAAACGCATGCGATTTGAGTTTTTCATTTTGTTGATTTCAGGCTGCAGTAGCGTCAGTTGGGAACCGTCTGTGAGGGAAAAAGACCGTTATGACGCTATTCATTCTTCCATTAATTTGGAAAATAAACTGATCTGGCTTGCATTCACACCAGAAGTTTAAGTACGAAAATTTAGAGCGTTTAGGGTCAATCTGAAGAGAGTGCAGAGGATTCGGAAAGATTGTGTGAATTTAATGGTGATTGCAAATGTGATTAAAGGGGATAGCGTTGTCATGCCTTTCATTCGTCTTCCCATAGGGCCTCAGAATTAAAATCTATGTCTACATCAAGAAAAATGGAAATAGAATTCAATGCACGGACGAATTGTTGATCGATAAATTTTCAAGATAGATTTTGACGAGAAAAAAATTTCTCGTCTGACAGAGAAACACAACCTTCTTGGTAGAAGATGTATCTATAAAATCGATATAGTCTCTCAACCTCAGGTTGATTGAAAAATTTCGACTAAGAAGGCATAGTCTATTGCTCTCAGGGATATTAGCATAAAGTTATACTGATAGAAGCCAGGAAAGATTATCTATGGAGGTTTAATTTGATTTATAGGCATTAAAATTTACAAGCTATATCCTACCCATTTTAACGACTGATTAGAGGTTTATTTCAAGAGTAGCAGCCATTTTCACTTTGTCACTCTTGCCCGATTTTTTTTATTGAGACGGAATTAAATTGTGGTGTCATCTGCATAGATGCCTACTTCAGAAATGATGAAATCAATGACGAACATCAAAAACAGCGTAGTACCTAAGACAGAAACAGTGTGTGTGAAATGATATGGAAACCTGCCTGTTCAAAACGGCCTTAATTCCACGATTCAATAGGATGAACAGGATAAATCAAACAACGTCTAGAAATAACTTACCATTGGAAAGCCAGCATGCTAAACCAGATCAAAAACTTTCGAAATATTTGGGTAGGAGCTTGAGCTTCTTCTAGTCCGGTATACATATTCAGTGATGGCTGTTAGCACATAGGCGGTGGGCCTGGCGAAGTGGAACCCATGTTGTTTGTCAGAGAGTAGGTCAGAAGAGCCTCGAATACTTTTCCGAAAAACGGTAAAAAGGCTAAGGGCTATAGTTAGAACGTTTTTTAAAAACCAGGAACTTCAGATTAAGCATCTGAGGGAAAAATATCTTTAGGACGATGACTAAGATTATATCACCTGTGCATGTCTTATAAGAGTCTAATAAGATTCATGAAAGACCCTAGACTTGATTACGATGGGCAATTAGACAATGATTTGTGAGAGAACGTGTTGGAAAAACGGGCAGGGAAAGACATTATTACGTCAAACTTCCGGGAAATACTGCTAGTAAAAAACAAAACACACACACAGACACACACACACAGACACACAGAGACACACAGACACACAGAGACACAGACACACACACACACACACACACACACACACACACATATATATATATATATATATATATATATATATATATATATGTATTCAGGCCTGTGGATATATAAATATACTATTTAATTATAGACAAAACAGAGTATCTAGTCAAATACGATGATCGATTAAAAATGATCTTTAAAAAAATAAATTTAAATCCACACACTCAAAATATATATTTCGTATTTTGACAACAATCTCTCTTTTAGGCAGGTTTCATGAAAATGACAGAAGGTGTTATCAGTAAGCTTTTTATATAATTTTTCATAAGTTATTATGATTTGTTCTTTTCAGAACTAAAATTATGTAAGAATTGTCCAAGGAATTTTTTTTTATTTTAGAGCGCTTTCGGCGATACTTTCAGCCATTATCGAGAATGAAATTTGTTTTACCTGTAAATAAATAGGTGAGAGTTAACATACACATGACTATATACATACATTTCATGCATATTTAGACAAATATATTTGAATAAAGGAGATGTATTGTAAGCAGTGTTTAGCATATTTCTTTCTCGGATCAGATCAATATCCTATTTGAGCTGATACTATTGACGATTTGAACAGGAAAGAGTGATCTGATTTGAACTTTCGAGGAATGGGGGGAAAATGTTTGGTTGTGACGGTCTCTGTGGGGAAGTGGTTTAAATCACGCCATGTCAAACAAAATTTTTCCTACAAAGGAAAGTATATGACGAAATAGACGTAATTCGCATTGCTTAAAGAAACAGGATGTTTATTCAAACACGGGTATCTACAAAATAACTTTTAGGGCAATATATATATATATATATATATATATATATATATATATATATAGTGTGTGTGTGTGTGTCTGTGTATGGTCGTCTTTGTGTAGGAATAGAATAAGTAAAAACAGATACAAAAAAGTGTCTTTAATTTAACACCTTTCACTTAAAAAAAAATCTTCTTCAAAAGTTTAAAAACGAATAATTTTAAAAATTCAATTTTCTAAAAAATAGATAAAAAAAGTGTGAATCATTAGTATTTGTCTTTAAATACCTGAAGAATCTTGGCAAAATGAAACATGTTAAATTAAAAACACTTTTTCCCTACCTGTTCTTTACTTATTCTATTACAATTCATTTATATATATATATATATATATATATATATATATTGATGTAATATTTGAACATTTAAATTTTTAAGACTCATAATTTATGCATTTTAATTTCTTATTCCTGCATTATATTATTTTATATTTTTATTCATATCTGAAATTTTTATCTACA
This sequence comes from Ascarosepion bandense, assembly GCA_037127315.1. Lineage (NCBI taxonomy): Eukaryota > Metazoa > Mollusca > Cephalopoda > Sepiida > Sepiidae > Ascarosepion > Ascarosepion bandense. The sequence continues at coordinate 228,754 of JBBBDQ010000230.1, read as the reverse complement.
TGTAATCGTAGAATATTCATATTTTAAATCTTGCTATTAAAAAAGCAGGAACTTAATTTTATGAGAAGTAATTCCCATGAATATGAAGTGAACTTAAATTAAAATCTTTTAAACTGTCAGTTTGAAATATGCACCTGATAATTGCATAATGCATGAACCACCGAGTTGTAGCATAGACGTAGCCATACATATATATATATATATATATATATATATATATATATATATATATATATATATAGCTCTGTTTATACACTGAGCACAGTTTTATTAATACCTTAATAAAAATATTCTAGATATGAACAGCATGCTCATGTATATTCATTAATTTACGTAGGTGTTTTGGCTCTTGCATAGATTTTCTGTCTTTGTTGCTTTACTTTCGTATTGAGCGCTTTAGTGTTAGGGTTTTCGTCTTGGGGTTCTTTTCTTTCCTACGAGTATTTGACTTTTTGTTCACGTACTTCGTTTGTTTCTTTTTTTACTTCCCCTGCTTTTACCTCTGAGTTCCTCCTCGGTGGGCTATTCAAGACGATCTAAATTATAGTATAACTATTTTTAGTATTAGCAGAATATTTTCTGTTACTATTAATATTGTTATAATTACTATAGTTATTATATATATATATATATATATATATATATATATATATTACTTCAAACTTTATTTTAAAGGATACATTTTATTTGAAATAGACGCCGCATTTTATTTATGCATTTAACAGTTTTTTATCGGCCGGTGCTCATGAAAAAGGGAAATCATTAAAATAAATAATTTGTCAGGGATCGAATTTGCGTCCTCGTTTTTAGGAAAAACTACCATTTGCTCCGGCGATGAAGAAATTTACATTACGTTAGTCTCTTTTTACTTTATTTGATAAAACATACCCGTTCCTTTGTGCTTTCTGTCTGAAACAGATTTATACAATGGCGCTAAATATATAGTTTTCCTTTTTAAATAAATCGATCACTGAAGGTGATTTTTCTTATACAAATCGATTTCTGAACAACAGAGTGGACGTGCCAAGAATTTTACTCATTCATTAAATTGCTTCACGTTATTGATTCCTCCGTGTCGTCTTCTCCAGCCCAGTGTCAACACTGCCTACAATGGAAAAACGTTTGGCATTTTTCTAGCCTTGTCTTCGTCCCCAAGTGAGTAAAAGGCAGAAAAGGAGGCTAAACACGAAAAGGCAAGGGAATAAATAAAATAATTAAATGAAACTATCGTTAGAAGTTAAAAAAGGGAATGAAAATATGGCATGCCATAAAGGCAATGCATATAGTAAAAATCATGTAAATAAAAATACTTAAATGCTCATTTGAGAAAATAGAAAACTGATATTCAAAATAAATGTATAAATGAAAGAGCTATATTTTTAAATTGAGTATTATGCTGATATTGTCATTACTGACAATAGTTATGCAAATATTCGATCTTTATTTCTTCAGCTAAAGTTTGGTAAATAAAGGTTTGTTTTCTGACCTTTCGACTTAATTTTGCTTTCACTATGCCAGGATGAACTTATAAAAGATGATAGGTTATGTGAGTAGATAAATGGAATCTTAGATTCATGCTATTCACCGGGATATTGACATCGAAAGGTAACATGATTGCTACTTGAACTAACAGATCGATATATTTTTGGTGCGATCAAGACTGTCAAATTGCAGGGAGAAAGAGAAGATAAATATCAAACAGTGAGAGGTAGATAAATAAAATAGAAGTAAAGAGGTAACAAGGAAGGAAGGAATGAATGAATGAAGGAAGGAAGAAAGGAACGAAAAAATGAATGAAGGAAGGAAGAAAGAAACGAAGGAACCAAAGAATGTAGGATGAAAGGATAGAAGGACGAAATGAATTGAAGAAAGAAGGAAGGAATGAATGAAAAAATGAAGGCAAGAAAGGATGGAAGGAAGGAATGTATAAAGGAAGGAAGGAAGAATGGAATGAATGAAGGAAAGAAGGAAAAATGAAGGAAGAAAGGAATTAAGAAATGAAGGAAGGAAGGAAGGAATGAATGAAGGAATGAAGAACGGAATAAATAAATCAATAAAGAAATCAATAAAAGAAAGAATGAAGGAAGAAATGAAGGAAGGAAAGTAGGAAGGGATATATGAAGAAGGAAAGTAAGAAAGAAAGAAAGAAAGAAAGAAAGGAAGGAAGGAAGTAAGGACGGAACGAAAGAAATTATTAATGAATGAATGAAGGAAGGAAGGAAGGAAGGAAGGAAGGAAATAAGGAAAAATAAGAATGGAACAAATGAAAATTAAGAAAGAGAAAAAATGAAACTGATGTTAATTAAAAAAGAAAGAAAAAAAAGACAGAAGGAAAAAAAGATAAAGAATGTAAGAAAGTAGAAATGAATATGATGAATATGAATGTGATGGCAGTGAAGAAAAAAGGAAAGGAAAAGAAAAATGAAAGATGGGAGATTAAGAAAAGAAAAGAATGGAAAATGATAACATTGAGAAAAGAAAAAAAGATAAAAATAGGAATGAAAACGAAGAATGGGAGAAATGAATATTAAAAAAACGGAAAAAGAATTTGATGACAGTAAAAAAAACAAAGAAAGAACATATATATAAACAAAAGAAAAAACGAAGAATGGGAAAAATAAAATTAAGAAAGAGAAAAGAATGTAAAAAGATGGCAGTGAAGAAAGAAAGAAAGAAAGAAAGAAAGAAAAATGGTCAAAATGAAAATTAAGAAACAAGAAAGAAAGGAAAACGATAGCAGTGACGAAAGAAAGAAAGAAAGAAAGAAAGAAAGAAAGAAAGAAAGAAAGAAAGAAATGATGAATAAATAAAGAATGTTGGAAATGAAAATAAAGAAAAAAAATGAACGGAATATTATGGAAAGAAAGAAAGAAAGAAAGAAAGAAAGAAAGAAAGAAAAAGGAAGACAGGACGAATAAATAAAGAATGTTTGAAATTAAAATTAAGAAAAAAAGAATAAACTGAATATTATAGAAAGAAAGAAAGAAAGAAAGAAAGAAGAAAGAAAGAAAGAAAGAAAGAAAGAAAGAAAAAGGAAGAAATCGCCCAAACCTATCTGCGTTTCCTTCACAAACATACGAGGTATTCGCAGTAACTTTAATACTGTAGAATCATTCCTTCTAACTCACTCACCCGATATCTTAGCTATCTGTGAGACTAACCTTGACCCTTCTATCCCCTATTCGGAGTTGTTTCTTCCTGGTTACCTTCCCCTCTTCAGGAAGGACTCCAATGTCCAAATGCATGGGCTTGGTGAATATGTTAGCGAACAACTTCCCCTAACCAGGGTCACATCTCTTGAATCCCTGAATCATTCCAACATGTACTTCCGTCTCTCACTTCTAAGCTCGGTCAGCTATCTCTTCTTCTTCTACCATTCCCTCTCCTCCTCTGACTGTACGGTACTTGATAGCATCTCTACTAATATCGACAGGGCCATTTCTTCTTACCCATCTGCCCATATATTTGTGTTTGACGATTTTAACGCCCAACACACCAAGTGGCTTGAAAACTCAGTCACCGACCTTGCTTGGATCCGCACCATGTATTTTTCAATAACCTAAGCTCTAACGCAAGTGGTGCACTTCCCCACGCGTTTCTCTAAAAACCCTAACGGAAGGGACTCTTTACTCGACCTTTGCTTTACCTCCATCCCAGACACTTGCACTACCAGGCAACTCTGCCCCCTCGGAAACTGACCGCGCCGTAGTCTCCGTCAACATCTCAATCCGCGCTAACTCTAGCCAAAAAAACCAGACCAGCAGAATATCATACTGCTACCAGAGAGCAGACTGGGACACGTTCCGAGACTTCCTCTGCGACGTCCCCTGGAACAACGTCTTCGATCTGTGCTTCCGAGTTCTCCTCTTGGGTTAAGGCTGGCATCGATGCTTTTATCACCTGGTTCTCACCCGCTTGCTCGGCCGCCATTGCCCTCCGGAACCATTTCTTCCGGTTCTATCGAAACTGCTCTTCGAACCAAAACAGGCGCCTTTTCTCCACAGCACGGAACAAGTGTAAAAAAGTACTGAACGAAGCTAAGAAGGCGTTTGCTACCAGAATGAGGCAACGCATAGCATCCTCTAAGTTTGACTCCAAAGATTACTGGCGACTCTGCAAAAGCGTGCTCAACAAGAGCAAGACTTCAATACGCCCACTAATAAATGAGTTTGAAGTTCTCACCTACCCAGCGGACAAGGCTGAATGCTTTGCCTGTACATTATCCACCAATTCGACACTGGACTCGTTAGGAATGCCTACACCCGACTTCCCACCCAGAACTAAGGCTCAACTAAATAACGTCCACATCACACTCTCGCTGGTCGCCAAGATAATTGCACAACTTGACTCACAAAAAGCGAGCGGCGGTGACGGAATCCCAGTCATAGTACTAAAGAAAAGTGCCCCAGAACTCTCCTCTGTCCTCTCTAAACTCTATAACTTCTGCCTATCTGCTTCCTGTTTTCTTGCCTGTTGGAAGCCTCCTGTGTAGTTCCTATATTTAAGAATTCTGGCGAAACCTCAGACCCCGCCAATTACCGTCCTATTAGTCTCCTTCCGATCTTTGGCAAAGTTTACGAAGCCATCATCAACGCCGAGGTGATTCAGCATCTCACGGCCCACAGGCTTCTCTCTGACAAAGTGTACGGGTTTCGCTTCACCAGGTTTACTGCTGATATGCTATCGACCATTACCGAGTACATATACCGGGCACTTAACAAGAATGGCGAAGCCCAAACCGTTGCCATTGATATCTCCAAAGCATTCGACAGGTTCTGGCATGCTGGCCTCTTGTACAAACTGCGGAGTTACGGGATAACTGGACATCTGTTTGACCTCATCCAGTCATTCCTCTCTAAACGCACATTGAAGGTAGTATTAAATGGGCATGCCTCCCAAAACTACCATACGAACGCGGGCGTCCCTAAAGGTTCTGTCCTAGATCCCACGCTCTTTCTGATCTACATTAATGATCTCCCCGATGACACAACAATCTACTCTCGCATCGATCAAAAACCAGGTGTGAACGACAAAGCGAACCTCGCTGCTGTACTTGAAAAGGACCTTCAATCCGTAGTGGCCTGGGGTAGGAAATGGCTAGTAAATTTCAATGCTTCTAAAACGAAGCTGTTATCAACTAACCACCATAGACAATCGCATCTACCTCCCATTAGCATGGGACAGGCTTGCCTCCCAGAGAGTAGAATACTACGCCTCCTTGGCCTTACACTTTCGGCGGACCACAAATGGAATGACTATATCGAATCCATTGCCAAATCTGCTGCTATGAAAGTCGGCTCTCTGTGCAGGGCCCGGAAGTTTTTCCCACCTGAATCTATTCTGCACATATACAAATCTACCATCCGCCCGTGTATTGAATATTGCTGCCATATATGTTCGGGTGCCCCTGCTGCTCTCCTTGGGCTTCTTGACAAAATGCAAAGGAGGATCTGTAACGTGGTTGATACTGACTTGGCAGACCGTCTGCAACCACTCTCTCACCGGCGTGATATGGCTTCCCTGTGCCTCTTCTACAAGTACTTTCATGGCTTCTGCTCCGATGAGCTTAGATCACTGGTGCCGCCTAAGCACGAATTTACACGAGTTACTAGATTAGCAACTAGGTCCCACCCTTTTACAGTTAAACAGATAAGATGTAACCGTAAATTCTACTCGAAAAGCTTCTTTTCCTCGCGCTTCCCGCCCGTGGAACTCCCTTCCACAAGTCTGCTTTCCCGACAGCTACAATATTCAGGTGTTTAAATGTAGGGTCAATAGACACCTCCTATCATACTAACTCCCAATTATTCTCAGAACACTGTCATCTACCCAACCCTTTTTCTCGGTATCCTTACCCGCCTATCACCCACCCTCTGACATTTCCTATATTTAACCATTCTCGGTATCCCTATCCGCCTATCACCCACCCTCTGACATTTCCTATATTTAATCATCCTTTCTCCACTCTATGTAGCCCCCTGCGCAGTAGTGGCAGTGACATGCCTTGCTCGGGGTTAAACGCTTATAAAAAAAAAAAAAGGACGAATAAATAAAGAATGTTGGAAATGAAAATTAAGAAAAAAATGAACGGAATATTATGGAAAGAAAGAAAGAAAGAAAGAAGGAAAGAAAGAAAGAAAGAAAGAATAAGCGAAGATGCGGGAAATGAAAATTAAGAATGAGTAGAGAAAGGAAAACGATGATTGAGACAAAATGACAAAAATATAAAGTTAGAAAAATATATCAAAGAATAACAAAAACGAAAATTATGTTGTATCCTTTGAAGAGTTTTCAAACAGACAAGATTTTACTCGATTGAAAGAACAACAGCACGTGCATAGACGAAAAAATAAAGTTATATTTTAAGAAAATATACTATGGCAAAACAGGGAATCTGATGACAGGCTATAACTGCCGAAGTCACAGGTATTTCCTATGCCCACAATAGATGGCTACTAATATAGTCAGTCCACATAGGCGATAAGGACTGTGGATTCCATTACAATCAAATTATCAAAGAGGAAAGAAATGTAAATATTGATAGTGAAAAAAGACAGAAAAATCGAGAAAGGATGAAAAAAACGAAGAATCATGAAAATTTAAATTAAAAAAAAAGAGGAAATTAAAAGAAAATGATCGCAAATGAAGAAAAAAAGAAAGTAATGAAAAAGAACGATTTGGGATCAGTCAGTTAAGTGCCATACTTGATACACGCATGGGCGATCATGTCTCGAAAGAGACATGACTGACTGGGCAAATTTTTATTTTCCCGCAGTAAGGTTGCCATTACTTTCTGCGGTTGCTAGCCAAGATTATTGAACCGAATATGTCCCATTATTTAACCCGTAACTGGAGGGGAGAGACGGATTCATACCTTTCCCAGGGGTATTTGTGCATAAATGAATGCAAGGAATTCAACTGGAATTCGAACTACGGCTCCTCGATTTATAGTACCGAGTCAATATTCACTGCACCACAACGTACATCCGATTTGGGGTAATGAAATTTAATACAAAAAGAACGGAAAATTATGGCAAAAAGAAAGAAAGAAAGAAAGAAAGAAAGAAAGAAAAATGATAGTAGAAGAAAAAGAAAGGAAAAATAAAGAAAGAAAGAATTGTGGAAATGTAAATATCTGACAAAATTAAGCATGAAAAAGAAAGCAATATAGCAGTAATGTTTGCACGAAAGAAAGAAACAAGGAAACAAAGGAAGAGGAAAGAAAGAAAGAAAATAATATAAAAATGTCAGCTATGGAAATTCTGTCGTAGAATAAAAGATCCGCAAACCGAAAAAGAATAAATAAAAGAGAAATCTCGAACGGGCGACTGAATTAGAACACAGCAATGTTTTATGAAAGAAATACTACAGGAAAATGGCGCCTTCAGCATTTGTGTTATCAGGCTTTAATAATAGATCCCTCATAAGTAATTAAAGTCGTAGAAAATACGAAACAAAAACTATGCACCGCCCCTGCAACACAAAAAGTAAAAGAATCGAAAAATAATCAATGAAAAGGTGAAGAAATGAACATCAAAAACTGAAACATAACAGAAAATACAACCTTTCCCAGTAGTCATAGATTTATACTAAGTTTGAATGAATGAATGAATGAATATCTATCTATCTATCTATCTATCTATCTATCTATGTGTTCATGCCCATTTTTATCTATCTATCTATCTATCTATCTATGTCAGTCAGTCTATCTATCTATCTATCTATCTATCTATCTATCTATGTGTTTATGCCCATTTTTATCTATCTATCTATCTATCTATCTATCTATCTATCTATCTATCTATCTATGCCAGTGTTCATGCCCATTTCTTATCTATCTATCTATCTATCTATCTATCTATCTATGTGTTCATGCCCATTTTTATCTATCTATCTATCTATCTATCTATCTATCTATCTATGTAGTATCAGTCAGTCAGTCTATCTATCTATCTATCTATCTATCTATCTATCTATCTATCTATCTATCTATGTGTTCATGCCCATTTTTATCTATCTATCTATCTATCTATCTATCTATCTATCTATTCCAGTGTGTTTATATTTTTTCTTTTTATCGTTTTATCTGTTTGTGCCTATTTCCCATGTAATATAACAATCTAGGCCCACCCGAGGAAGTGAGGAAGCGGGGGCGTTTTCCGGCCGTTGAAAGGAACGGATGGTTGTTTGACCTTATTTCCGGCAGTAGCGGAAATGGCTACAAGAGGCAAACAGAACAGGTGTCTCTGAGAATTACGTAAGCGTCGCGTGGGCGTCGCGTGATCAAGGCAAAGCCGGAAGAAACAAGTCCCGGTTTTGGAAGATATATAAAGACTGCGAAAACACGGATTCGCCAGTCAGAGAGACGAGTCTGAGCAGAACCACAGAACACGAAGGAAGGCAGTTCACAGCTGCCCCCAATAGCATGCTGCTATTGTGGGGTACGCAATCCGTCAACCCTTAGAAGCGCGCTCTCTCACTCTCTGTTCACTAGGCTACACGGTCCATCGTTCATCAATAAAAATATAAGTCATATATTTTTATATACACCCGTGTTTGTCTGTTTATTGATATACAACACCCATTCTTTATATTGTCATATAAACGTAGATAGTTAGCCAAGAGTGTTCAATTCAATGCTAAAGAACAATGCATAAATACCTGTGAGTAGCTACTATTTTTAATATCTAACATTTCTCCAAATGCTCTCTCGACGGATAAAAGCATAAATTTTCATCCGCATATATATATGCAGGTTTCAGTAAAAATGACAGAGAAGGTGACATTGTTAAGTTTTTTTCTAATTTTTCATATGATATTATTTTTTTCTTTTCAGGATATAAATTATATAAAAATGGTCCAAATATTTTATTTATCCGAGCGCTTTCGGCTATACTTTACGCCATTTTCGAGAGTGAATGTTATTTTACGTGTAACAGAATGTAAGTCGTTGGGCATGATATGGTATAGTGCATGTGTTTTGTACTGTACACGATTAGCGTGTTGTTACCGTGTTCGTAGTTAATGTTATTGAACGTTGGGTTTTTGTTTTTATTAATTATTTGTAGTCTATTTTTATTGTATGTGTATTTATGTCACGGATAGGGTTTGGTGGGTATCCGTGTGTGTGTGTGTTTAAATGAGATCTAATAAACCTTTTGATAGACTCAATATTTTTTTCTAATTAGATTATTATTCATTAATTTAGTTCAGATTGATGCATTATCTGTGTACAGGTGGTGATGGGTAAATTTTCGCCATATTATTTTTTTTAATTTCGAGCATGCGCATTGTTTGTTTGTGATTTTGTTTACTGCCCAGTGCCAGTTAAGAAAATAAGCTCAATGATGCATTTTATTCCGCCGGAAAAAATGAAAACGACATTCTTTACTGCTTGGCATACATACCCCTATCTTCAATGAGATCATTTCAGTGTGTTTGAGTGTCAATCTGAGGAAAGTGCATAGTATTCAAAAAGAGTTTCATAAGTCTAATAGTGATTACGTTCTGACAAGAAAAGACTCCCAAATTTATCGTTTCGGGCCTCAGACTAAACAAAGAGGCCTACATCAAGTGCTTTGAGTGGGTAGTGCTGCCACTTGTCAATGGGGTGGCTGCTGGAAGACCTTATGCCTAGCAATAGGACACTGTACTATAACGAGCAAGCACTAGAACACAGTAATGGCTCTCAGGCATTTTCTGCAACCACATCACCCCTAAAATTTGATCACCTAACTCCCCAGACTGTAACCGTTTTGGTTCTTATTTGTGAGGAGGCCGAGCAAGAGACCAACAAACTTCTTGTAACACCAAAGATAAAATGAAGCTGAAGATTATGACAGCATTCACTTACATAAACAGGATTCTCTCTCGAAGAGTTGCATAAAATTCTGAAGTCGGTTTTCTTGACTAGTTTCCCTCTTTGGTATTTCGAAATATTTTTGTGTAATTTTTGATAAATATACCCTTTAAAACGATATTTTCATTTTTCATAATTTAGTCGACGATTTATCCATCGCACCGTATATATATATATATATATATATATATATATATATATATATATATATATATATGAGCGAAAGAGAGAGAATAAAATGTGTGAGACGCCGTGAACGTTTTGTTTAAAGTGCATATTTATTGTTGTTGTTATTATAAATTTTATGATACATTTTTGCTATAATGGTATTGGTGACGCTACACATATTTCGAGTCTAAACTTGACTTTTGTTTCTGAGGGCCAGGGTGTTGTTTATAAATAAGTCAGTAAGTGAAAGTAAGTAATATCAAATAAAATAAAATAAAATAAAATGTTAGCCGGTTGAAAGGTTTGTGGTTTTTCACATCAGCACATGTATAAATAGATAAACAGATAAATGAATAAATGTAAACTTATTTACAAATAGAAATTTGTGTCTGTATGTGTGCGTGTGTGTCCATTACCTACAGACTCCAAAACGATTTTCTTGAAAATTTACACAGTTGTACTATAAGCGTCTGCGAGTGTTCTTAGCTCGGTTTTGTGTCGAGGTAGCCCGATAAATATCGAAAATCGATAATCGAAAAGATCGGGTTATAGAAGGAGTGGGCCGATGTTAATCAAATTTGATACACTCATAGACAAAGACATAAGAAACGATATTCGGAAGTTTCAAGGTTGCAGTTCTTAGAATAGTGTAGAAAATGGATAATATATATATATAAGGCACGATGTTTGTGTGTGTGTCTGTTTATCTGCTTGTATGTCTGCATTTTTTTTCATCCTTTTTATTTTAGTTTTTGCTTCGGGTTTGGCTCTAAGTAGGTATAATTGTAGTTCTTAGTTTCAGCCATGATACCATTTACTCGGAGGACTGATTTAGCCTTCAAAATTCAGTTTACGGTGAAAAAAACGTATTTGATATCGATACTAGGAAATCAAAATTTAACTTACATCCATTCTTTCAGTATACGGTTTCGCTTCAACTGGAAACAACTATTGCTTTTTAGTCTTTCGTGCCAACGTCCATAGAGTCTGAGCTCCAGGACCATGGATTAGTTTTAAAGCTTTCATCACACCCGCGCAACACCGGGCTATACTGCTAGTAAAAAGATAAATGAATCAAATGCTTACCACAACTTGAAAGGATTTTGGGTTAAGGTTTTCAACATTAGCACGTTAAATTTCTCTTATAGGCGCCTTCCTTATGTAGGAATGTCTAGAATTGTTTTTATGGGTCATCAAGTTCTTTTTATTTTTTGGGGTTACCATTTGAATTTGGTGTGTTCGTGTATTTATGTGTGTATGTATGCATGTGTGTGTATATGTATGTATATGTGTTTGTGTTTGTGTGTCTTTCTTTTTATTGTTTAGGGTTACCATTTAAATTTGGCGTGAGTGCTTGTGTATGTGTGTGTGTATGTATAAGTTTGTGTGTTTGTAAATGTATTTTTCTGCTTTTTCCCTGCTTGTTATGAATCTTTCTTCCTGCATTATTAGTGTGTCCTAATCTGCATTTTGTCAGATAGGTATTACTTTGAATTTCCCCTCACTGCATTCATGCAAATGTTGGGAGACATACAATTTCCTGGTAATTAATACTTTGATATTACTTTTATGAAGAGATACCATATTATTCAAGCATTTTGTCGCTCCCACGTATATCTTAGCTACATTTTTCGAGTTGCAGCTCAGAGCCGATTTTATTTCGAATGTAGATGAGATTTTGAACTTGAAGTTTTTTCCTTATATTATTATGTCTTATAGCTCGCATCTTTTTTTTTCTTGCATTTTATAACCCCCTGTGCTGTGGGCTGTTCGAATGTTTGATGAGATTAGGATATCTTTTAAATTTGGGGGGCTGGCCTTTGCTCTTAATTATTTTAGTTGTCTTTAAGATTTCCTTTATTTTGTCATTTTCGTTGAGTAATTCCGTTTGTGTTTTGATTTTTGTGAATAATTCTGCTTTGTTTTGTTGTGTGTGGGAACGTATGCTAGAATGTTTTCTACTTTTTTTCATGTTTTTCTTGTTCTTTTGGATTCCGGAGGGAATCTAATGGTATTTTAACGAAATAAATACTAATTAATGGTATTTTAAGGAATCTAATGGTATTTTAAGGAATCTAATGGTATTTTAAGGAATCTAATGGTTTTTTTCTGCTAGTTGTTTATTAGTGGATTATTTTATCTTATTTGTAATATTTTTTGTAGTTCTTTTTGGTGTATTTTACGAAGGGTTTCGTCAGCTACTATTGTGCAAATTTGTCGAGCCAGGGAATAGGGGATGGATTTTAAACAGTTTTCAGAATGGTGACTCTTGAAGTGGAGGTATTGTTGGGTGTCTGTAGATTTGTGGTAAATGTCGGTGAGGATCTAATTCTTTTCTTTTTTATGAGTATGTCTAGGAACGGTAATTCTTTATGACTATATTCCAACGTGAATTTGATTTTGGGGTGCAAGTGTTGCAGTATATTGTGTAGTTTTTTTTTATGTCTACACATGTTGATTTCAAAAAATAAAACAGTCATCTAGGAATCTCTTCCGTGATTTAGTGAATTCTGTTTTTATGTCTTCCTCATATTTATGTCGTATTTGGTTGTGTAGGTTTTCTTTTAGATAGGCTAGGGTGACTTTTGTATGCATCAGTTCCATTTTTGGTACCTGTTGGTTGTATATAATTTTCCTTGTTAAATTGGAAGAAATTGTTGTTTAAAATCAGTTATATACTTCGTATAATAAATTCTTAATTCTTTTGTGAATGTGTGGGGAGTATTTCTGGGTTATTTTTTTTATCAGAAATTCAATGGCTTGTTTTCTTAGTTCACGGGGTATATTGCTGCACAGACTATATATATATATATATATATATATATATATATATATATATATACTCGCATCATAGCCCGGGGTTGCCCGTCCAACTCAGAACATTTTAGAAGTAGGAGAAGATGCCAGTGAGGGAAGTATATTGCGTAAACTTGCTTTGATGTTTTGTGTGACATTGTAAACAACATTGCGTTTGTTTTTGTTTCAAAATTGAGGAGGAAAATATTTACATTTTTTGTTGACTAAATGACTTTAACATAAAAATAAAAATTATTTATTTTGTTTTACTGAATTTAGAAATATAAAAACTATGACGCTCTCAGTTCAGAAATTTTCGAATAATATTTAAAAACGTAGACATTTAATTTTAGAGGAAGATGTTACATTAATGCCACACAAATTAAAGACAGTTGATTTCCTTCATGAAATATTTAGCGAAAAACAGCTTTATTTTTTTTTAATTTTATTTTCTGAAGTATGAAATATTAAATCTGAAAAAAGAAAAACTTAATTAATTAAATTAACCATTGGCACTTTTTCTACCTATTTCATTTTTGTTTCAAAAAACATTTTTTAAATATTTCTTTTGTTTCAAAATTATGAGGAAAAATACTCAGATATTTTTGTTGACCAAATGAATTTTTAAAACGTTGGAATAAAAATTAAATATAAAAGCTTTTTTTTAAATAAAAAATATTTTAGTCGAGTTTGACACTTGTGATTTGATTTCTGTGACGTAATTTAGCAACATTCTAAGATCGTTGTTGTTTACAGTGCAAATGTAAACAATCGGCTTAATTGGTCAAAAAGTGCGAAAGGGAAAATTGCTGAACTTAAACTCAAAAAGTATGTGTCGACCTGGCTTCCCCGTAGATATGTGCTGCTAGAAAGTTTGAATGGCATAGCTTAAAAAATATAGGTGTGCATAAGGAACAGTCACACACAGATTCACAGATTTCTTTTTATATATATAAATAAAGGTTTCATTGAAAATGAGAGTCAAGGTATTATCATTAAGTTTGTCTGTCATTTTCAAAGAAACCTGTATAAAAGAGAGATTGTTGCACAAATACACAGCACACACACACACACACACACACATATATATATATATATATATTTATGGTGCGACGGATAAATTGTCGACTAAATTATGAAAAATGAAAATATCATTAAATGGTATATTTATCAGAAGTTACACAAAAATATTTCGAAATACCAAAGAGGGAAACTAGTCAAGAAAATTGACTTCAGAATTTTCTGCAACGCTTCGAGAAAGACTCCTCTTTATGTAAGTGAATGCTGTCATAATCTTTACCTTCATTTCATCTTTGGTGTTATATATATCTATATATCTATATATCATTTTCTTTCTTTTCCTGTATATATATATATATATACAGAGAAATAGAGAAAGTGATATATATATATATATATATATATATATATATATATATGCATACATTATTTTGTTGTTGCTGCTGTTGGTAGTCCTGATTGAATGACGGCTCTTTTATTCCGAACAGACCTTTGTGATTCGTTCGCTTCAGGTGACGAGGTGCGAACATGCATGGTTCTATATACATTTCATTCTCTTTCATCAAAGTCCAACTGAAACAATAAAATGCGATGTTCACATGATCACAGGATTGTTATATATATATATATATATATATATATGTGTATATTATATATATATATATATATATATATATATATATATATATATATATATATATATATATATATATATATATATATATATATATATATATATATATATATAAAGGTAGAGTTCTTGTTGAGTGCCCAACGTGGTCAACAGATTTCACATTCTATGACTGCTATTAGTTTTTACTGTGAGGACATTTTAAATAACTTGTTTATCACACTTGCCCTAGAAATATCGAGTAATTTAAAGAAAGAATTAAATATGAATGCAGTAAAATGAGGGACAGCACTCTCCGACGTGTTTATGAATAATGCAGCTGTAGATTTGAAATGTGTTTTTAAAATGGAGGACATTTTGAACAACACAACAAATTAATAGTAAATAGAATTTTTATTGATATCTATGCTTTTAATAAATTATCCTTATTCTTGCACGATTTTTCCTCACCCTGTATATCAATGCATTATTGTTTAATTTGTATGTGTGTGGGGGGTTCTAATTATGTTATATTTGCAAAGGAAAATTGCTTAATATCGGGTATTTTCTAGATATCAATACAGAATGATCTCCCTATTAATTCCCCTCTCTCTCTCTCTCTCTCTCTCTATATATATATATATATATATATATATATATATTGATTGATTGATTGATTGATTTAATTACTTAGTTTTTGGTCATAATAAAATTCGACAATTACACAGGTGTATTAAAATTGTTCAAAACAATTATATTGTAAAACTTTTGAATATTCTTCATTTGCAAGTGTTGAAGATTACCATTTTTTGCACATAAGAATGGACTCGCCTGAGGTGTACATATAATCCTGCCAATACAGAGAACGGTAGTAGTAAAAGTTGTAGTTGTAGAGTTGTAAACAGTTACTAAGTTGGTCAGTAAGTTGGTGTAAAGTAAGTTGGAATTGTTTGGACCTACTGATTCACTTCAAGACTGTATATAATTATTTCTCCTAATAGTATTTGTGAATTGACTAATCCGTGTTCCAGTTTGTATATTTTTATTCAGTATAACGTACATTTTCTATTTCGTATATGTTTATGTTTTTTTATTATTTTGTGTGGTTTCTCAACCGGAATTCACAATAGTAAGCGAGTTTTAACGCGACCGAGGTTTCTACCATGTCGTGTCTTCAGGCGATTTGCAATAACTGATTTTATTGTTTTTTGATCGTTTTGTTTTTTCTTTTTTAAGATTGCTCACGTAACGGGAATGTTTTTGAACTCTCACATAAATGCGGGTTTCACTCAAGACTCTATTCTAGTTCTTACGCTGTCTCTGATTTTCATCAATGATCGTCCTGATATCAGCTATTGTCAAGTAGGCATTTATGCAGATGACACCACCATTTATTTCCATCTCAATAGAACAAGTCTCGCAAAATAAACCTGGCTGCTGCTCTTAAAAAAGGACTCAAATCAGTGGTTAAATAGAGCAGGAAATGGCTTGTAAATTTTAATGTCCCCAAATGAAACTATTCTCCCTTAACCAGCATATCAAAAACATTTACTGTTGCTAACTATCGCCCTGTTAGATTCTTACAGTTTTCGGCAATGTACAGAGAACCGAATGTGAATTATCATGGCGAAGGAAGCATTCCAGAAGTTGAATAAAGTCTTAAGAAACAGGACAATTTCGCTAAAAACAAAGATGAGAGTACTGGATTGCTATGTGATGTCGGCTCTTCAATAGGGCAGTTAATGTTGGACAATGTCATTAAAAATGAAGGAAAAAGTTGAAGCAACTGAAATGTGGTTCTACAGAAGGATGCTGCGAATATCATAGATCGAGCGTGTGAGCAATGATGAAGTTTTGCGAAGGATGGAATCGAAAAGGAAATTAATACTAAGCACCAGGAAGAGACAGCTAAAGTTACTGAGCATGCAATGATGAAAGAGGTCTTGGAGAACCTGATACTAAGAAGCCAGATAGAGAGAAAAAGAGACAAGGGAAAGTAGCGGATAACATATTTTAGGACCTAATCAGGAGGATGATAGAACGAGGGTTGCGTGGTATAACAATAGAAAAAGCGTGCTAAGAGCCACCAGAGATAGGGAGATGTGGAAAACCATGATCAACTACCTTCTGAAAGGACAGGACACATTAAAGAAGAAGAAAAAAAGAATTCAAGGCTATTATCAATACTGATGTAGTTATGCATTTCAATTCTTCTGACAAACTATATGGCTTCCGCTTCGCTAGCTCCACCGCAGATGTCTTATAGACCATCACTGAATACGTATACCAGGCTCTTGATAATAATGGCAAAGCTCGAAATTTTGCTGTAGATATCTCGAAAGTTCTTGAGAGCGTTTGTCAAGCTGGCCTTCTGTGAAAGCTCCTGGGATTTGGTATTTCTTGACGATTATTTCCTTTAACGCAGGATGGCAAATTAAACCTGGGTTCTGATCTCAAGAAAATATTAAATCAGTGCTTAACTGGAGCAGAAAATAGCTTAAAAATTTTAATACCACCAAAAATATCTGCTCTCATTTAACCATCATAGATTTACTTTTTGCCAATCATCAGCATGAGTGATGTTAATCTTATTGAGAGCAATACAATCCACCTCCTTGGCCTCACTATTTCAACCGACCTGAAAAGGAATGACTACATCAAATCGTTAGCTACATCTATTGATAGTATCACTGTTGGGTATTTTATCCTTCCCACAATTCCCCCTGAAACCAGTGGCTGTTCCGCCTTGCTTTGCATGAAATGATTAATATATATACGTGTGTGTGTGTATGTGAGACTCTGTGTGTGCGTATTTGTGTGTGTGTGTGTGTGTGTGCATGTGTATGGTGTGTGAAATTCTTTGACCGAGTTGTGGAGAAAAGCAGATAGTTTTAAGAGCTCTTATTGAATGATCAATTTAGCAACATTAACTGATTCGAAGTATAATTCTTCTTCTATGTGCCCTGTCTCTTCAGGACGTAGGCAATCATGGCTTTCCCCGTCTCCTTATTCCTGGTGGCTCTTAGCACACCTTCTCCTGTTACACCATGCAACCCTCGTTCCATCATCCACCTTATTAGGTCCTTCAAATATGTTATCCGTTGCTTTCTCCTGTTTCTTTTTTTCCTCTATCTGGCCTGTTAGTATCAGGTTCTCCAAGCCTTTCTTCCTCATTGCATGTTCCAGGAATTTCAGCTGTCTCTTCCTGATGCTCAGTGTTAATTTCCTTTTAGTTTCCATCATTTCCAAAAACTCATCATTGCTCACATGTTCGATGCATGGATATTCGCAGCATATTTTGATTAAAAAAAAAGACCGACTTATTTACTTTAAGTTAAAAATAACAGAGAAATCATTTTTTAAACAAACAGTAGCGGTGATTACGTACTTCTACTAATCTTATCACTCGTCACTCACAGAACAAACACTGAAAGAGATATTTCTATGGAGACGTTATCTGTTAAAACATAATTTTAAAATAAAGGGATGAGTGATCACACTTTTATATAAGTTTTAAGTACTCAATAATATTTAAAATATTGACAAGTATTCTCCGTGATTTATTTTTATGAATTTAAATTTACTATAGTAATCGCTCTTATTTTCAGACAATGGTTTTTCAGATTCTTCATCTTTTTCTTTTATGTGCCATGTCTTTTCAGGACGTAGGCGATCATGGATTTCCACATCTCCTTGTTCCTGGTGGCTCTTAGCACGCTTTCTCCTGTTGCACCATGCAACTCTCGTTCCGTCATCCACCTGATAAGATCCTTCAAATATGTTATCCGGTGCTTTCCTGTTTCTTTTACCCTCTATCTGGCCTGTTAGTAACAGGTTCTCCAAGTCCTCCGTCCTCATTGCATGTCCCAGGATCTTTAGTTGTTTCTTCCTGATGCTCAGTATTAATTACCTTTTCGTCTCCATGCTTTCCAAAAACGCGTCATTGCTCACATTCTCCAAGCCCTCTCTCCTCATTAAATGTCCCAAGATCTTCAGCCGTCTCTTCCTAATGCTCAGTATTAATTTCGATTTTGTTTCCAGCCTTTCTAAAACCTCATCATTGCTTACATGCTGGATCCATGATATTCGCAGCATTGTTCTGTAGAACCACATTTCAATTGCTTCAGGGTTTTCCTTTATCTTTGAATATATTTTCCAGGATTCACTGCCATATTGAAGGACAGATATCACATAGCAACCCAGAACTCTCTTCTTTGTTTCTAGCCAAATTTTCTTGCTTCTTAATACTCTGCTTAGCTTCTGGAATGCGTTTTTGACTATTCAAATTCGTCTTCGGATCTCAGTGTTGTACCTTCCGTCTTCCGTTAGAACACTTCCCATATAGAATACTTCAGTTTTTGTACTTACTTGATTTTAGTCCCCCCACCTGTAACTGGCCTTTTGGGCTCCTCCGTTTGCTGATGACCATACATTCAGTTTTCTTGTAATTTATTTGGAGTATTTTCTTTTGATTTTCTTTTGTCGTTTACTTTCTTTGTCTGTTATCAGCACTGTATCATCTACGTATCATATTTTGTTCAGATTGTGACCACCAATGACGAATCCTGGCATAACGTCTCGGGCCCTCAGAATAGTCTTGCGTACAAGTTGAATAGATCTGGCGAAAAGACACATCCTTGTCTTACACCACTTTCCATCTTTGTATATCTGCTGAATCATTTCCTGTCTGTATGCAGGCGGTATGCTGCCAGCAAACGTTCTTTAATATTCTGATGTATTTGCCAAAGATGTCGAGGTTGCTGAGCATTTCTAACAATTCCTTGTGGCGTATTTTGTCAAACGCTTTGATATAACCTACAAAACACAAGTAAATACCCTTTTTCATTTGTATTGCCATTTTTATCGCCATCTTAATTATAAATATGGCATTCCTTCTTCCAATGTCCTTGACAAAACCGCACTGTACCTATCCTATTTCCGGACTGATTCTGTTCACGTTCTAGTCATCAGGATTCGGACAATGAGTTTCGTTATGTGGCTCATCAAACTGATGAGCCACATTCTATACACCTGGCTTCTTAAGCAGAGCTAAGAAAATTGATTTACTTCGGTAATCTGGTATTACACAACTGTTCTAATTCAATTTATTAATTCCGTAATTTTCTTTATGCCAAAATCTTCTACGAGTGTCAGCATCTCTATTACAGTGCTGATTGGTACAACTGCTTTGTTCCTATTCAGTTTGGCCATTGCAGCTATCACTTCAGATTTGAATATTTCCGGTCCGTCAACGTCTATTTTTATTATCGGTTTCTCTCGCTTCTTGTGGAAGAGATCTCTTATATATTCTTCCCATCGCTAAAGTATTTCCTCTTTCTCCCATGTAATCGTTCCATTACTTTATATCCAGTTGATGAGCATATTCTTTGTCCTGTTAGTTCTCTTATTTCTTTATGCATTTCTCCTTTATTAGTCTTGCTCAATATCTCTACTTCAGCACATTTCTTGTCGGGCCATTTCTCTGTAGTCTGTCTGCACTTGGTCCTTATTTTCCTGTATAGTTTCCTGTACTCGGTTCCATATCTTGGCGTAGTTTTCCGTCTCCTTTGCATCATGTCAAGAATCTTTTAAGTCATCCACTCGTTTTTCTTCTGCATGTGATATCCTCTAGGACCATGTTGTTTTTCGTTTCACACATGTTCGACATTTTGTCTTATTTAGTATTTTCCTTTCTTTCCTCTTTATAATAACATAAATCTTTTGACGAGAAAAGTTCAGTTTGGGGCTTTTATTATAATTTTATGATGTTTTCTTTGCTTTTCTTCTCTTTTTCCTTTATTAGACCTTTTACCTTCTACAAAATAAAAAAAACAAACGAAAAGTGAAGCGATACTTCATAAATATGAATTTTAAATAAGTCATTTATTAAAATCGTTACTAACTACGTGTTGAGAAATTGTTTCTTCATTGTAGAAAGAAAATGTACAATTTTTAGTAGTTATCACATATTCTTACATGGATTTTAAACATTATATATTACTGCAAGTCTCTCCTCCATCGATTAAGGGATTGGCATATTGACTGACTGATAATAAGAACAGTTCAGTACTCTTTGATTTGTTTCTAATTACTGTTTTTGTTTCTTAATAGTCTACATCGGTTTTGGAAGGCGTTTTTTGCTGTTGCAATGCGTATTCTATTTATCACTTTCAGCCACTAATTAATACACTTTCCAGATTTTTAAATTTGTGAACTTTGATTTTGGTATTTTTTATATATAAAAAACAAAGAATGAACAAAGGATATATATATATATATATATATATATATATATATATATAAGACATTTGTGCAAGGAAAAGCAAGAATAAAAATCTAAACATTAGAAAGAAAGGAAGAAAGAAAAAAATGAAACACTATGAATCAAAATTATATTAAATAAACATATAACGGAATAACATATGAAAGTGATGTAATGAATATGTAATAAATATGCACACACCTTAGTCCCCCCCCCTCAAAATAACGTGATTGGCTGGTGTCAGCCATAAATACAGACAAAGACGGGGACACATATAAGTCTACCGTTACAGGTCTTCGACTTGAAGTCTACATCCATAGTTCTACATCTATTGGTCTACGTCTACGACTCAGGAGACTGCATGCGACGAGTACCCTTCATTACGTCTACGTACTAGATTGCTCTACCTGGTTGCATTTGCGTAAACCGCTTAACTACCTCAAATGATATATATATATATATATATATATATATATATATATATATATATATATATATATCCCTTTCCGGGACTGATCAGAAAGCAGTAATGAAATAAAAATATAAATGGAGGAATAGAATAAAGAAAGAAAGAAAGAAAGAAGCAAACAAGAAAATGAAAATATAAAACGTTCTGACATTTTGAATGAAATGGAGAAAAACTGTGAAAGAATTAAATTCGATGAATGAGAGAGGTGAAGAAAATATATAAAAAAGATGTCAAATAAAGAATTAAGGGTATAACAATGGAGAAAAAATCGGAAGAGAAAGAAAAAAAGAAAGAAAAAATGAATTAACGACATGAATTAAGACTGAATGGAATAAATGAATATATGTAATAATTTTGACAATTATTAGAATAGAAAATAGGGTGAAAACTTGGGAAAACAGAAGTAATTGAAGAAAGAAAGGAATACCTTGATAAAAAACAACTTGCACTGCATATGAAACAATGAAAAATTGAGTAATATATTCAAACATCGAATAAAAAATACAGCTATAAAAATAGTTGAAACTTTGAAAGACCGAAAAATATCAAAGAATGAAAGAAAGATAGAAAAATGAAAATAATGAAAACACACAATTTTTTTTATAATTAATAGCATAAAAATTGTAAAATTAGGAAAGAAAGAAAGAATGATTGAAATAAAAAAGAAAGAAGGAAGGAAGGAAGGAAGGAAGGAAGGAAGGTAGGAAGGAAGGAAGGAAGAGAATAGGAATTATTAAGATATTACAATACATATAAATGAATGAAATATTGAATAAAATATACAAATATTATGTCGAATAAAGAAATAAGGTTATGAAATTATGAAAAAAATGTGAAAGAACGAAAAAAGGAATGAATGAATGAATAAAAGAAAGAAGGAAATTAAGAAAAGACTGAAGAGAATGAAAATAGACAAACGTTTTGACACTTACCGCATCAAAATAATGAAAAACTTGGAAACAATGAAAGAACGCAAGACGTTCAGATCATAATTGCTGAGTATTGTTTTTATCGCCTTAGAGATATTCCATACTAATGACATCCCAACTTTCGGTAAAGCTTTTTTTATTTTTTTCAACTGTAAACACGGATCCTAAAATTGGGACAAAAACAAGAAAGAAGAAAATCGATGCAACATATGCTAGCTCGCATACACATACGCATATATATATATATATATATATATATATATATATATATAGTCATCCACATACAGATCTGTTTCGCTGTATCACAGCTTATCAGTACGGTTAGACATCTGATTGCTCTCAACTCAGGGTTGAAACCCAACCGAATTGGCGTAAGTCGGCGATTCTATCTCTGAGCTATGGGCGCTCGGTATATATATATATATATATATATATATATAAGCATAAAAATAAGGCTATAAAACTTATATAATTTTTCCGTAAAGAGAAAAACATTTCACTCCCACAACACGTTGACTCTTGTCTTGTTATTTTTGTTGTCTGATAAAATTGTACACTCTTCCCTGACCTTTGTCTTGGTTATTCCAAATAATGAAATTGTACATCCGACATGAAACTGGGATTGACAAGACATACGACTGACACCTCGGTCTGTTGAAATAAACTATACCCCAGATGACTTACATAAATACATTGAGCTTTTTTTTGTGGATCATTTTAAAGTTTTATAATATATAATAATATATTACTAGGATGCACTTTGATTATTTACCACGGTAAGTTTTCTTACTATATTTATAAATATATATAATCCCAGGGTTGTTAGTGCTATATATATATATATATATATATATAGTGTATCGAGGCAGCAAGTAATTTTCTAAACATATGCTGTTAAATATAAGAGACAATGAATGTCGATTATGTTTAATCATGAGCCGTTCTAAACGCCGTATTTTTGCTTTAATTTCAGTTGAAAATAAAGACAAAATTCTCCAAAATTTGGATAATTATTTATTGATTTTCTTCTAAGCTTTCGGCTCACATGAGCCATCTTCAGAGAGGTTGTTTAAACTGAAATATCATAAAATCCACCATCACCGACGATTTTATTTTGTGTTGACATAAAACTCCGCTTGGCAACGGCAAATAGTTACCAAAAATAATAAACGCAGTTCTTAAATATGCGATGCGGTTTTATGACGTCACACCGCTCGATAGCGCGAAATGACAACAAAACCATGTAGTCAAATGCAATGTAATATGTTATTTCCTGATTTAAAGTTGATTTTATTGAGTGTTGGTTGTTTAGATTTGATGTACATGGCCTCCAATATCTGCGTTTATTATATGTTTAGAAAAAAAAAATATTTATGTATGTATGTATATGTATATATATATATGTAAAATCCAGCGTTTGTGTGTATAAAGAATCGCGAAAAATTACAGTTTAGCCCTTACTACCTGATTACATCCAAATGGCTAGCAAGTTAGTGGTGAATATTTCGTCCTTTAATATAATGTTGGCTTTGCATGTTCAGTTCTTTTGATTGTGCACTTTTGAAATAAGCGGCTACTGATCTAACCAGTACGTCTTTAACTTTTGAACACACACACACACACACACACACACACACACACACACATATATATATATATATTCCTCTCTAACCGCACAATGAAAGTGGTATTAAACGGACATGCCTCTCAGAACTACCATACAAACGCAGGTGTCCCCCAAGGCTCCATCTTAGGTCCTACACTCTTCCTGATATATATTAATGATCTCCCTGATTCCATAAGAACCCAAATAGGTTTGTACGCCGATGACACCACAGTTTACTCTCGCCTCCAACAAAAATCTGGTGTAGGCGTCAAAGCTAAACTCGCAGCCGAGATTGAAAAAGACCTCCAATCCATATTGGACTGGGGTAAGAAATGGCTAGTAAATTTTAATGCTTCTAAAACGAAGCTACTGTCAATTAACCATCATCGACAATCTCACCTACCTCCCATTAGCATGGACCAGGCTTGCCTCCCAGAGAGTAAAACACTACGCCTCCTTGGTCTCACACTTTCAGCGGACCTCAAATGGAATGACTATATCGAATCCATTGCTAAATCCGCTGCTATGAAAGTCGGTTCTCTGTGTAGGGCCCGGAAGTTTTTTCCGTCTAAATCTATCCTGCACATTTACAAATCTACCATCCGCCCGTGCATTGAATACTGCTGCCATATCTGGTCGGGTGCCCCTGCTGTTCTCCTCGGGCTTCTCGATAAGGTTCAGAGGAGGGTCTGTAATGTGATAGATACCGAGTTGGCAGACCGCCTGCAGTCTCTCTCCCACCGGCGAGACGTGGCTTCGCTGTGTCTCTTCTATAAATACTTTCACGGCTTCTGCTCCGATGAACTTAGATCACTGGTGCCTCCTAAATACGAATTTGCACGAGATACTAGATTAGCAACTAGATCCCACCCTTTTACAGTGAAACCGATAAAATGCAGCCGTAACTTCTACTCCAACAGTTTCTTTCCTCGCACTTCCCGACTGTGGAATTCTCTTCCAAACGATTGCTTCCCCGACGGCTACAATCTCCAGGAGTTTAAATGTAAGGTCAATAGACACCTCCTAACACACTAACCTGCTCCCATTCTATCAAGCACTCTTCCCATCTGCCCGACACTCATCCTCGCTATCCTTACTCATCTATCACCTTTCTCCTGACATTCCCTATGTCTATCCACTCCTTCTCTTTACCTTCCCCTATGTATCCCCATGCGCAATAGTGGCAGTGGAATGCCTTGCTTGGGGTGAGATGATTAAAAAAAAAAAAAAAAAAAAAATATATATATATATATATATATATATATAACAAAGATGGGAAAGGGGAATGAACTACTAAAGTGATCACTGAAATACCCAACAAACACTCTCGCTATTTACACAGCTAGCAACTGCAAGACCTGATGTAAACAAACTCCAGCACTTTCAAAAGGAAAAGTGAATGTGAATTATTTCCAATATCCTTCGCTTTACAGTTGATATCTTTAACTTATGAGGGGTGCCTTTTTATAAAACGTAATGACTTCGTTAGACACTTTAGTAGATTTTCTTATTTTATCTTCAAATAACAATATTTCTTTACACTTAATTTCCTTTATTTTCTGTAAAATTG
The DNA here is from genome assembly GCA_037127315.1 of Ascarosepion bandense. NCBI lineage: Eukaryota > Metazoa > Mollusca > Cephalopoda > Sepiida > Sepiidae > Ascarosepion > Ascarosepion bandense. The sequence goes on along the minus strand of JBBBDQ010000230.1, from coordinate 203,465 downwards.
TTCGGTGTTAGTATATTTTGGGAGTGAACTTTACTGGAATTCCCGTATTGGTGCCTGAAGGTACCTAACGGTTGTAACACGGGTAGCTTAGTGCAGTTTCAATATTTTGTAAGCTCTCATATATATATATATATATATATATATATATATATATATATATATATATATCTGTTTGTGTGTGTGTGTGTGAGTGTTTGGAAGGTGTAGAGGAAATAGCTTTATAAATGAAAGAATATAATAAATTTTCAATTAAAGCTCTACAAATATAAATAATTTCATTATTTAGCATAATAATGTTTGTTTTTATTAAGTTGAAAGGAACAAATTTCAAAGTATATACGAAAAAATGTGTTTCGTTTTATTATATAACACAAGGAAAATGAATTGTATAAGTATAATGTAAAATACATCTATGGAATTATCACGGCAAAATTCACCATTGACTTTATATTATCTATGCGTGGTGTAAATTTAACAGCTGTAGGCTGGTAGGGCTTAGTATTAGCACAATTATGATTTTGACTCGTTTATGAGTTGTTCGGATATAATGAAATCAGTGCAAACCGGTCAATAAAAATACTTTAACCCTCTAGGGCCATTCGTATCATATTTGATACAGTATTTCCCTATAAGGAAACATTTGGTATTTCCCTATAAGGAAACATTTGGTATTCATTGACTGAGCAGTCAGTACTGCTTTCATTTGAAATTTATAAAATATTTTTCTTAAAAAATTTTTCAGGAAAATATTTCTTTCAATGCTTGTTTTCATACTGTATCAAATATGATACGAATGGCCCTAGAGGGTTAATAATATAATATGATTAAGTCTTCTACTTGTCATAAAGTGGGGGATCAGTTCTATATTGTTATGAAGTAATAAACAGATCCCCCACTAATTACTACTTAACCCTCTAGGGCCATTCGTATCAAATATGATACGAATGGTCCTAGAGGGCTAAAAGCGAGAAATAATTTACACAATTTTTAGTATTTAATAATTCAATTCGAGTACTGGAACATTTAATCAAACACCAATATTTACTTCCTGGTCAAAGTTATACTTAATAACTAGTTAATTAATTCACGTTGCCTCCTGACGGCTACAACCTCCAGAAATTTAAATGCAAAGTCAATACTCATCTACTAACCACTGGACCCTAGCTCTCTCCCCACCCCCGTATAACCTTCTCTTTCTCTCCTCCTATGTATCTGTCATCGCACCTGCTTTCTCAGCTTTCTATTGTTCCTTTCTAACTAGTTTGTACTCCTCACTCTTTTCTAATTAATCTTTTTACAGTTACGTAGCCCCCTGCACATCAGTGGCGTTTCCGCCTTGCTCGGGGTGAAATGATTAAAAAAAAAAAGGATCACAGGTGTTTAAAAGTTAGGGTTATTAAATTCAGAACTTTATTTATTAATAAATATATTTTCTATTTCATAATACCGATTTTTAGTGGGGATAAAAGATTGTTATTTAATTTCTGGATGCGAACATTCATTTTTATAATGCATAATGAAATAGCTGGATGATTTTTTTAAATGCTAGCTTAACTGAGTTAATTTCCCACTGATATATTTGGAAAACATGAATTCATCACTTTTTAAAAGGCTTTTGGTTACACAGATATTATTCTCTCGACTTGAATGGCAGCCAGTCAAGAGGAATTAATTTGAATTCAAAACAATAGACTTCACCATGTAGTGTTACTTAGTTTTCACACTGTAAAATGCCTAGAGGCCACTCGAGGTCGCGATCAGAGAAAATTCTATTGTGTGTCTTGGAAAAAAGCAGGTCTAATGAAACTTACTTATCATCAATGGGATACGGAGGAAATGAGGATAGTACAATGTGAGTGGCATGGTGTGTCCTAGCCCTGAAGGTTACAACTAGCGGCATCAAGGAACGCAGTTCGTCTGAGAACTTCCCATGGAAGTGTTATAGATTCGTTGCTTGGTCGATGTAGAATTTTGACATGAAGTGTATTTAGTGCTGTAAGTCATTGTAAGCTTTTTAAAAATGGGAGTTGTTTAAAATGACAAATACGTGCAAAAAATACACGTGTTGATCGAGAGTTTTGTTATGTCTAGCGGGGTCAAGAAGAGTCAGTGCCTAGGGGCACGATTACTCAGGAAGACAACCTTCACTAGAGTGAAAGTGACAGCAAACTAACAGTTTGGAAGTCAGTAAAATTTTTGTAGTAATTGTGTTTTGGATTTCGTCGGTTGCAGGGATCAGTTGGATATGGAAGTTGAAGAGAAAGGGCTGGCCTTTTAGGTTGGACTTCTAGAATGCTTGTGGGATGAAACTTGTCCAAATGCTTACTCTCACCCCTTGGTAAGTCACTGCCTTGTTAAAGAGTATAAAATATTATATTTTATACACAAATGTTGATGTCAGTCATTTTGAAGTGTTGCTGTTTTAATTGTCCGACATTTATGAGAGACGACATATTAGTCCCAGATTATTATTATCGGTAAAGACGAAACGGTGTGTACCAGGTGTTTTGATTCTGGAAGAAGGAACAAAGAGGGTATATAACATTTGCTCCCCGTTGAATAGGTTGAAGCAGTTTGAAGTTGTTTACGAATAAGAGAATTTTATATTTCACATTTTAAAGAGAAGGAGATTGTGAAATTTGTTCCCCCGTGAAAGTAGGATTGAGTGTTAATTCCCAACGAAAGTGGTTTTTGAGTTGCGAAGTTTTGGTTGGTTCCCAGGTGCGCAGAATTATTTCCGTCTTCGACAATAGTGGTATACAACAGAAGTAGCGATGGAGCAGTGAGAAACTTGCCATTTCCCGTCTGTGAGAAATGGGTTGGAGGGTGAAAAATAATTATTTATCCACAAAGACCCGGAGACTGTTTGTGACAGTAACGAGACAGTTGTCCTTGAAAAGAGGTAATGATAATTTACAGATAATATAGAAAAATTTTGTGTATGTTGTGTGGGTTAGGGAAGCATAATAATCTAGTCTTAAAGAGGTCACGACACAAATAAACGTCTAACTGATGATAAGCTGCATCGACTGAAATTTGAGCTCTTTCCATTTTTCTCCGCTTGTGTTCATTAGAGTAACTGACATCTAAAGTAAGATTGCACAAACTATGTCACTAAGAAAATGAAGTTTTCCTTTTTGGTTGTTTGTTTTGAAGATTATTTGTTGTTTTCTGCTCTTTAATCAGCATTATTTATTGCTTTTTTTTAATTACTGCTTTGTTTTTTTCTTTGCCACGGCAATCTCTACACGTTTAAATTCTCGCTTTTCAGTATTTCACATTGCCAGTGTCTTCACTGCACTGTCTATTTTGGAACAATTTTAATATGATTTGACGTTTTTCCAGAAAATTTCTTTGTAGATTTTTGTTTACGATGAGTTTGGCTTGTTTGTTTAGCGGTATATCAACTCCTTATGAGTCATTTAATGCAGACATTTTATTTTCTTGTTATCTTTGATAATTTTCTTTAAAAGAAAAAACATACTTATGGTAATATTTTTTCAGTAATATATTGCTCGTATTTTTTCTATGATATATTTTAGCAACTAATCTAATTTTTTTACCATTAAAATACATTAATGGTAATTTTTTAACATGCATTTTTATATTTTCATGCTTTGGCCTCAGTTTGGTTTATTATGATTTATTATTTGTCTATAGCTGAGACTCTAACAAGTGCTAATTCAATGCGTCAGGGAGGACCTGGAAACAAAACCAATTAAGAGGAGATTCCACCTTCTCAAGACCATACTCTCAGTTGTTGTAAAGCCATATGTAGTTTATAGTAATATCCAGGTCGATTTCTATTACTGAAATATTTTCATATGTTTTTTAAAAATATTAAAATAAAAATATTTTCTTTTTCAATTTATATAGTTTAAACTTGAAATCCAGACAAAAAGATAGTCCTGGGCATTACTATAAACTGCATCCGTTAGCAAGGCCACTGATTTGGAAGTTGAGGAGCATGGAACCACCTCTTAATTGATGTTGTTTTCAGGGCCAAGTGGTAGTGGTAGTACCTGTCAGGGTTCCAGCTATGTGCAAATAGTTAACCTCCAAACTGGGGATAAAACACTATGAAAGTATGAAAATAGACTTCATAGAAATATATACATTAAAATAGACTTTTATAGAAAAATAGAAAAAAATTACCAACTTTTTTGAAGAATCATTGCCATAACACATTTTTGAAGAAAAAATTATTCTCAGCAAAACATTTTTGAATACAGAACGAGTGAACAGTTTTAGTTTTCTAAAATAAAAAAGAATAAAAACAAAACATTTTCATTAAAATCTGACTAAATCAACCTTCTCACTATAACTGAACATTAAAAAAATATCTTAAAACACAACCTTCTTTGGCATAAAATAGCCCACAGAGGTGATATGCCGTTAAGCAAAACTCAAACGAAACCATACAAAAAGAACAACAGTGAAAAAAGAAATTATATTTTTGTGCTTATCAAAGAAACAAATAATATCAAAGAAAAGAACTACAAACTTATAAATAAAACCATTTAATAATACATTTTAATTGTTCTAGTTCGATATGTTGTAGTGGAAGGTATATATATATATATATATATATATATATATATATACACACACACTTTCAAATTGTCGGTTGTTTATAACCAAGTTTCATTAAAATTCGTTAATTTCCGTAAAATGTTTACATTTGTTGACATTACGATAGATTTCAGAGCAGATATGGTTGTTTGCGATGAATCGAAAATTGTGTTATATAGGCTTGATAAAAATCTCGTTTAGACTAGAGACTATTCGTGGTCGAGAGGTCTAAGACGTTGCCAGATCATAATGGTAGCTTCCCGAATGGCACGCATTTTCGTAATAACAATTTATCGTAAATAATCAGGCCGGTCGATATTAATATATAATACTGGTTAATTAAAAAATATCTACTGTAAATACGAGTATCGACAAAAAAAATATAATGTTCAAACAATTCATATATATTTTCTTTATTTTTCTTAACACCTTGCCTCCATTTCCTTTCTGTTTTGTTTAACCCAATTCTCAATTTAACACCACTTCCTATTTCTTTAACCCATTTCCTTTGTAAAGCTAGACAAGCCAAATTTTCCATTTCTTCACTTACAACTCTATCTAATAGTTAAAATCTAAAAATAGACTGATTTGCTTCCGAAAATTTTTTGTGACGTAAATTTCTCAAATTGTAACCGTCATTTTATATTTATTTTTTCATTTCTCTTTTTTATTTTTATTTTTATTCTAATTTTGGAATATGTACCGTTGCTGATGAAACAGGAAATCTCTCTTAGGGATTTCATGTTGAAATGTTCATTCATATATATATATATATATATATATATATATATATATGTGTGTGTGTGTGTGCATATGTATATAAAGAGAAAGAGAGAGAGACTCAGTATATGGACACAGAGAACGTGTTCCGATTTTAGTGAAATTTGTTTCATTTACAGTGTTTACATTATTCGGACTATTGTCTTCATCTTTGTTGCCATTTGTACTGACACATGACCCACTGGATATAAACGTTGGTTAGTTCTTGCGACTTGGCTCAAAGAGTTGTGAGTTCAATACCAAACTACAGAAGTAGTGAACAAGTAACTTGCAGGGTTAGAGGGAGATAATTCATGACTTCCAATTACTACGCAAGTGATGAGAATTATATACCCCAGTGATTGTAATAAAGGGTTCGGTTCGAAATTCTAAGCACCTTAAGAAGGCCGGAGCTTACAACGGCCGAAACGCCGTACAAATGGCAACAATGATGAGGGCAATATTCCAAATAATGTAAATACTGTAAATACTATCTTATTTCAGAAATATAGACAAATATTTTTCATTTACTTGCGCACAAAAACTCTTTGTAAAGGTATTAATTCATCTATTCTCCCTCCTGCAGTGGGTTGATTTTCAGAACACATTGAGTTCTATAGCTTTGTTTTTCAACCGATCTACACATAGAAAGTAATGACAACCTACCGCGGGAAAATCTTCTGCCTAGTCAGTCATGTCTCAGAAGAGACATTATCGCCTAAGCGTGTATCACGAATGGCGATTAACTGACTGTTTTTCAATTTACTAAAACTACGGATTTTGTGATCGATATAGGTGCCTAGTACGCATCTACGTCGGAGGCCTGCATCCAGATCAATGATAAACTAAGAGGGATTTTGAATGCTGGCTTTTCAACGATAGCAGACCGTCTCATCTTGAAAGATGTACAAATCGAGATGATCTAATCTCAATATTTATTTGGTGTTTTGTTTCGTACTAATGTTGTTAAAAAAAGGCATATCGAAAGAGTGTTATATAGCGACAAACAACAAACACGGGTATATATAAAAATATATGACTTATATTTTTATTGATGAACGATGAACCGTGTAGCCTAGTGAACAGAGAGTGAGAGCGCGCATCTAAGGGTTGACGGGTTGCGTACCCCACAATAGCAGCATGCTATTGGGGGCAGCTGTGAACTGCCTTCCTTCGTGTTCTGTGGTTCTGCTGCTCTCACTTCTTCTGACTCTCTGCTCTGTCTGTGAAATCCGTGCCCGAGGTCTTTTTATAATCTCCAAACCGGTACTTCCGATTTTTGCCTCGCCCACGCACGCCCACGCAATTCTCAGAGACACCTGTTCTGTTTGCCTCTTGTAGCCATTTCCGCTACTGCCGGAAATAAGGTCAAACAAACATCCGTTCCTTTCAACGACCGGAAAACACCCCCGCTTGCATCAGCTTTCTTTGGGTGGGGCCAGATTATTATATTACAAGAGGACTAAAGGAACAAACGATTTCTTATATAGTTTTACTCTGAACTGCAAGAAAGAAGAGTTATCCTTATTCATACTATTTATATAAGTGGAGCAACAATTGTGCAATTGACAGAAGCACGAGACAGAAATCAATAGTATCACTTACGTACTAATACACTTGGGAATGATATGAATCCATCTGTTACAACTTCAACTAAGGGTAAATAGCAGAACAGAATATGTTCTATAGCCTTGGTTGGAGACCATTCTACTACATTAAGAAATGGCAAGCTACTGTGCGAAATTGGTCACACAATATGCAGCTGAGGTCCGCTTATGGAGCCAATGCCCCATGATGTTTCTAGGGAAGAAGCCGTCGAAACCCGCCTAAATTGAATGAGGCCACAAGTACACAATTTATATTCGAAATATTGTCCTAAATCTTGTTGTATTTATCACAACGTTTCGAACGTTGTATTCTCTGGCCTTCAACGGGTGTACATGTGGCTAACTTATTGAGAATTCCGAATGGAACTATTAATTTAATGTATGTGTAGACTGTTCTCGTTCACTTTTAGATCTTATTTTTAAAAGTGCTCAATTATTGATTGCCCATGACCACTCAGTCCAAGTACACACTGCCCGACTCAGAAATTAAACTCGTAATTACTGTATTCACAAACCGACAATTTTATCCACTAAGCCACTGTCCCAATTTGGTGTAGTAAACTTGAACTCTCAAACGTAACTCGCCTGCTTATTAATTCTGCTGATGATGCCTGTCATGCAATAACAACAAAGATGCGAAAAATAGTTGATTTCTATGCACCACTTAAATGTGGCACCAGACAGAAAGTATGAGGGACGCAGTGTGTATCAAACTCACTACTCATCTGTAATAAGTTCTAGCGAGACAAGCTTGATAACACTTACGCCACGAACAAAAAGAAGCGAACAACAGTCCGGATATCAATTCTGAAAATAATGTTAATCGACTTTTAGTGAAGGAAACTCGAACCTGAAAGAAGATTTAGTTTTGTTTGGTTTTATTTGTTTTACAGCCTATTAACTTCAACTACTTATTTAATTCCGACAACATTTTTACACTAAATTTGTATGAATAGAGAATATATATATATATATATATATAGAGAGAGAGAGAGAGAGAAAGAGAGAGAGAGAGAATATATATATATATATATAAAAAACGTAGAACACTTGGTATATTAATCAGGTAAATTCCGATAGAGACGAATTCAAAAGAAATCAATGTTAAATTCATTCAATTTAACACAGTAATATAATTTAGAAAGAAAATTAGATATTTTATAATTTCATGGGTATTACGTATTTCGCCACCGAAGATGAACTTGCGGCTCGACAGACCCAAATGATACAACAGTTAATCTTCAAAATAACATAATAAACAGACGCTCACGTGTCCATATTTAGAATAGACATTTGTAACGGTAATTTACAAAAAACAATTTCTCGCTCGTTACGAAAAAAAAAAAAAAAAAACAAAGCGAGAAAAAAGAAAAAAAAAAGAAGTAGACAATTGATAAATGGAAAGAAGAGAAAAAAAGGAAAGAAATAGAAAGAGAAAGAGAACGAACAGTATACAGAGAAATGAGTGTTAACGTCAAGTATCGACACAGCTTTTATAGCAACCCGCTAGGTCATCATCGGCGGCGAAATACGTATTACCCATGAAATCGTAGAAAATCTAATATATATATATATATTTGTAAAGAATAAGTTTGTTGATAAACTTTCTTTGACGTATTTTTGTAAAGTGGTTTTGTTAAGAGTCAGATGTATTGCTGGTATGTAACATTTTTTCCAAAATATTGCTGGTAATATTTTCCTTCAAAAATATATTTCTGAATTGTGTACTATAAAGGTTTGTTTTTATACTTTCATAGTATTTAGGCCACAGTTTGGGGATAAACTATTTACCCATAGATGGGAACCTAACATGTGCTACTACCATGGGTAAGTGTAGAACTACGAAAAACAGCAATTAAGAGGTTATTCCATGCTCCTCACAATCTCCCAATTAGATGCCTTGCTGCCGGATGCAGTTTATTATCATACCCAGGACCCCAATCAAGACATGTCATCAATGGAAGACTGAGGATATGATACCACAATACTGAATAAGGTAATTTGTAAAGTAGTTAAAATTGGCAAAAGAGGTAAAGGTTTTTAATCAGTTTTTTTTTTGCATATACATGTTTGTGTGGACATAATTACTAGAGGAGGTAATATGTCTATTTATGTTATAATTTGCTACAGTAATATTTTGTAATACAGTTTGCTTTAAGAAAGTCAGAGATATTTTATTGATTAATGTCATGACAGTTCTTCCATTGTGGTCGTTTGGTTGTTATTTTTAACCGGTATATCAAAATCTCTATGCGTTATCTAATGCCGAAATCTAAATTTTTTCATGCAATTGCATCCGATCTACTACAGATAAAATGTACTGTTGGTCTATTATCTATAAAATGAATTATCGATAATTTTCCTATAGATATAATTTGTTTGACGGAATAAATATTTGCCCATGGTCGGGACCCTAACTGGTGCTACCACGCCGGGCCAAGTGAACTTTGGAGCAGCAAAAATGATCAGGGGTCTTACAACCGAATATAGCCTACTAGCAGTATAGCCCGGCGTTGCTAGGGTGTAATGAAATCTTTAAATTAATCCATGGTCCTGGAGCTCAGACTCAGCCTAAAGATTGAGTGAAGTTTAGTGAGATTCGGATAAAAATTGTGGATTTGTATAAAAGACATACAGACAGATAAACAAACACACACACACAAACACCTTGCCTTATATATATATATATATATATATATATTATCGATTTTCTGCAGTATTGTAAGAACTGAAACCTTGAAACTTCTCAATATCGTTTCTTATGTTTTTGTCTATGAGTGTATCAAATTTGATTAAAATCGGACCACTCCTTCTATAACCCGACTTTTTTGATTATCGATTTTCGATATTTATTGGGAATACCTCGACACAAACCCTAGCTAAGAACACTCGCAGACGCTTATAGTACAATTGTGTAAATTTTCAAGAAAATCGGTTCAGCCGTTTCGGAGTCTATAGGTAACAGACACACACACACACAGACACACACACACACACACACACAGAGACAAAGTTTCATTTATAAATAAGTTTAGATTGTAATATCTAGGACTAAACAAAGAATATGTTCGAATATAAAGTGTAAATAACCCGAAATATATGTTCAACGCTAAACTAATATTTTCCCATTTTCCAAATATATTTTAATTATTTCATCCTAAGCTATAAAATAAAGCCCCTAAGATGTAAGGCTTTACCTGGAGTACCGGGAATTGGGAAGAGCTTACTTAGAAAAAAATGAGAATAAAAGGCAAAGATTCAAGGAGAGGGAATATGATGATTGATTTTGCATTTAAGTTTTTGTTGATTGTAGTTAACAGGAAAGCAAAAAATTATAAAAGAATACCGCAGTGATATAGAAGAAACCATTAGAACAAAACTTAGGGTTACACTTAGCAATTTGAACAGTAAAATAATAAGACCTAGGGGCCAGTCTTGTACTACGTCTAAATACATACACTTTATTTATCAAAGAAAACGGTCCTGTGTGTGACGGTAAACTGCATCCGACAGCAAAACCTCTGATTAGGAGACTGTGAAGAGCATGGAACCATTTCTTAATTACTGTAGTTCCCAAGTCCACTCTGACCCGGAGTGGTAGTACCTGTTAGGGTCCCACCTATGGGCAAATAGTTAAACCACAAACTGTGGTCAAAACACTATGACAGTATACAAAGACTTTTATAGAAATATATACATAAAAATAAACCTTTTATATAAAAATATACATATTTGAAGGAAAAAATATTGCCAGAATAAAAAAAAAAAATACCAGCAATACATTTTTGAATACAAAACTAGAAGACATCTTCATTTTTCTGAAAAAAAAAAATAAAACAAAATATAATTTTTTTATCAAAATGTGACTAAATCAACGTTCTCACTATGATCGAACATTAAAATACACCTTAAAACCTCAATTTTTGGCATTAAATAACCCATAGGCTGATATGCCGTTATACAAAACTCAGACTCAAAGAGAAAATCTCATCATAACAATTGCCATAACCATATTTATAGAAAAGGTACAAAAGTGTCTCGTTATGCTAGTGAAAAAATGATTGGAATCAAGATGCCATGTCAGGACCGATAACATCGCAAATACTTTTTTTTATTATATCAAGAATTTCTAGAAACACACAGAATTACCAGATCATGTGTGTCATCAACATACGATGCACGGTCATATGGTAAATGTATAAAGACAGATATAGGTGAGAAAAATTGTCTAGACCTAGGCAGTTACCTAATTTTTATCAATTGACTCGATATAATCTTTCCAACTCATATTAGACTGATAATGCGCAATGCATTACTCTGACTGATGTTAGAAGGAGCTATGCTAATGGAACGCAAAATAAGTTTTCTAATTCGATTAAATATTTATGAGATTAGATTATTACAAAATGAAAAATCTTACTACTACTACTAAAACAACAATTGTTATATCGTCGAGATAGATGATGCACAAAGAAAAATAACTTCTTAATGTATTTATTCAGCACAGTATACAAAATAATAATTACAAACAATTAACAAGGGAAAACCTACTAGCAAAAGAGAGGAGGGTCGAAATGGCTAATAGCCGACAAAGTAAATCAGGACGAATATCAACCTGCTTATCCCAAATTATTAAAAACAAATCTTTAAATGCATACACGTGGACTCTTTCAGATTATGAGCCAATCCATCAAACAGAGTGCTGAAGGGGTGCTGGCTACTCTATATCAACAACAAAAGTAATAATAATAATGCGTTTAAAATTGTGTTTGCCCTCCCTAAAATCTAAATAAGGATCCTTGGAGGAACCCATCGAATTTAAAAGACCAACTCTAAAAAGTGGTGGGAGAGCACATACTCTAAATTGTTTACAATTAGTTCATGGTTGCCCCGTTATATTAAAAAAGAAGCATATCTTCATAACTCTGTTTACATTTATCATGGATCCAAGACTTTACAGAAGTATTACATCCTGTGAATATTTCATAAATAATAGACATTTTTAAACCCGCGAAAAAAAGGAAAAGACATGACTTATTTTCAGAGGGAAAATGAAAGCAATAAGAGAATATATTAAGAGAGAGAGAGATAGAGAGGGAGAGAGACTGAGAAAGATAAAGAATCTGATTTAAATGATTAGAACAGATACTACAAGTTGATAAGTCCGACTACGATAAAAGTGGTATTTTAAATCAAGAAGAGAATATATTGAGAGAGAGAGAGAGAGAGAGAGAGAGAGAGAGAGAGAAAGAAAGATACAGAATCTGATTTAAATTATGAGATCAGATACTAAAAATTGATAAGTCCGACTACGATAAAAGTGGTATTTTAAATCAAGAAGAGAATATATTGAGAGAGAGAGAGAGAGAGAGAGAGAGAGAGAGACAGAATCTGATTTAAATGATTAGAACAGATACTACAAATTGATAAGTCCGACTACGATAAAAGTGGTATTTTAAATCAAGAAGAGAATATATTGAGAGAGAGAGAGAGAGAGAGAGAGAGAGAGAGAGAGAGAGAGAGACAGAATCTGATTTAAATGATTAGAACAGATACTACAAATTGATAAGTCCGACTACGATAAAAGTGGTATTTTAAATCAAGAAGAGAATATATATATATATATATATATATATATATATATATAGAGAGAGACAGAGAGAGAGAGAGAGAATGAATCTGATTTAAATTATGAGATCAGATACTACACGTTGATAAGTCCGACTACGATAAAAGTGGTATTTTTCAGATGCACACTATAGAGAACTATGGAAACCAAGTTTGGAAAAAAACAAATAACATTTGCCATGAATAAAATAACATCGTCAGCTGAATTATTTTTAAAAGTTATTATTAAGAGAAATGTTCGTAAAATTAGAATTTGGTTAAAAAGAAACAAATAAAAAAAGTGGAGGAGTGTTTATCGTCTCTTGCCAATATCTCATAAATAATGAAATATTCAGTTTTCGATTACGTAGAAAAACATGACTGGAAGAAGGGAAGATACAAGTGTCTACTAACGGTTTTCTAAGAGTAGCTCAGATGTAGCACAAGGCTGAAAGTATGGGTGATACCCACGAGGATCGAAATCACTTATCAGTTGTTAACTGGTGAGAAAATTTGGCTAACCATTACACCACTTCGGAGTGTCCCTAGACATGTTTAATGTCTATATCAGTGAAATAGAAAAAGTAAATTTCAAATCATTTCTTTGAATTCACTTAAAATGTTTATGCTATTGTCATTGCAATAATTTGTTAAGTTAAGCTCATATATTTTAACGATGTAAGAGAGGAATTTATACGGATAATTTGTTGCCATAGAAATCGTCATTAGCTTATTCAGTTATTACCTACTGAATTAAGATTCAATCAAAAAATTAATTAAGAAAATCCTTATTTTTTAACGCGTCTGTAAAGAAATATACATTTTTAGATTGTTTCTTTTTTGTGTGAAACATATTTTAAATAATATTTTTTAAAAACTACGTAATTTTGCATGTGTTAAATTTTACTTCGTTTGCAATATTTTGTCTAAATTATTTAATAATGAGCAATTTTGAACTTATATTTTTGTGTTCACTGAAGTGTAATTCTGAACAATAATTGAGCAAAGTTTACACAATTATAGAAAAAGCTACATCAAAAATCTATATGTAAATAAAAAAAAGATGTAAGAAAATTTAAATAAGAATCCTTGGAGGAACCCATCGAATTTAAAAAAAAACAAACTCTAAAAAGTGGTGGGAGAGCACATACTCTATATTTTTTACAATTAGTTCAGGGTTGCCCAGTTATATCAAAAAAAAGAAAAACGTCTTCATAACTCTGTTTACATTTATCATGGACCCAAGACTAGACGGAGTGGTTAATGACGACTCATCGTACATTGGTGTACATGAGCTGCAGCCCATAATGGCCCATATGTAAATCCGCCACTACACAAACACAAATAAATTACAAACATTATGTGTTCTTATTTTTAATAAACTCCGCTCATAATCCTGTATAACCTTCCATGTATTAAAATTTTAAAGCATAAAAATTACAGTAATATATAGCAATATAATTAACAGTAATATATGGCAACACAATTTTATGGTTATTTTTAACTACTCCTTGTACCCCGGAGGATGATTTCTTAAGAAGTTTGAAAGTACCAGGACCTTGAGAAATGAGGAAATAAAAAAATCTTAAAAAGTGATAACGCATTTCTCATATCTTTCAGTTATTATACACGGAAATTTGTTCGTGAGTATGAACCGATTTTATTAAAAATAAGCAGACATAATGTTTGTAATTTATCTAATTAAACATGCCTATTAGAGATTTTGTTGCCTAAATAAAATAAAAACATAATAATAGAATTTGAAGCAGATATAATAACCTAAACCATCAAGAACATTCTAAAACATTAAGGATTTACAATAAGAATAACCGTAATTGCCGAAAATCTATTGAGTGTCTATTAGCAAATAAATGCATATATATATATATATATATATATATATATATATATATATATATATATATATATTGGGTATAGTCCCTCTTCGCCAATCAAGCTTCTGGTAGATTGAAAAAAACATGGAATGTAGTTTGCCTAAATATTTTTTTCATTTTAAAATTTTCAATTAACTCAGTGAATATTCAAATTAGTACCAGAAGTGTCAGCATTTCTGTTAAGCCTTTTTTACATTGAACTTTATCTCTTTGAACGTTTAATTTTATTTTTTGGGATCGGGGGAGTGGAGTCTTTAATAGCATAGACATTAAAATATATTTTTATGAGTCAGTAAATTTCACACCCCGCCCTAGATATTTAATTGTAGACTTTCTGACACCAATGACCGATATTTGTTTATTCATTTTTCTTTTGAAATTATAAGGAATGATTCTAGCTTAGGGTAAATTTGGGGGCTAGCCCCCATTCACTTTCTCTCTACATCCCCCACCTCTCTCTCTCACTCTTCTTCCCTCTCGAGTTTATATAGATATATATATATAAAGAGAAACTCAACACGTCATTTAGATTGGTTATAAATTATAAATAATTTCTATGAGCTAAATTAGCTCATTTCACCAGAGAACACTATATTCGTTTCATTCTGTACAAAGATTTTTACCGTGATAAGCATTTCTTTAAAATGAAGAGGAAAACAATTTAAATAGCACCAATGTCTCTGTCTTTAAAGCTTTTTTAATTGTTTTCCTCTTCATTTAAAAGAAATGCTGATTCCAGTAAAAATCTTTGGACCGAATAGAACGAATAGAGTGTCGTTTGATGAAATGAGCTAATTTAGCTCACAGAAATTAATTATAATTTATAACCAATCTAAATGATGAGTGGAGTTTTCCATATATATATATATATATATATATATATATATATATATATATAACTAGCAGTATAGCAGTATAGCCCGGCGTTGCTCGGGTGTAATGAAAGCATTAAAACTAATCCATGGTCCTGGAGCTCACACTCTTTGGACGTTTGCACGAAAGACTAAAAAGAAATAGTTGTTTCTAGTTAATGCGAAACCGTAGACTGAAAGAAAAATGAATGGATGTAAGTCAAATTTTGATTTCCTTGTATCGACACCAGAAAAGATTTTTCTTCGTAAACTGAATTTGGAAGGCAAAATAAGTCCCCTGAGTAAATGGTATCATGGCTGAGACTAAGAACTACAATTATACCTATATATATATATATATATATATATATATATATATATATATTATCGATTTTCTGCACTATTGTAAGAACTGCAACCTTGAAACTTCTGAATATCGTTTATTATGTCTTTGTCTATGAGTGCGTCAAATTTTATTAAAATCGGACCATTCCTTCTATAACCCGAAATTTTCGATTGTCGATTTTCGATATTTATTAGGAATACCTCGACACAAGACCTAGCTAAGAACACTAGCAGACTCTTATAGTACAACTGTTTAAATTTTCAAGAAAATCGGTTCAGCCGTTTCAGAGTCTATAGGTAACGAACACATACACACACAGAGACAAAGTTCCATTTATAAATAATTTTAGATGTACATATATAGAGAGTTTAGTCCGTCTTCGCCAATCAAGTTTCTAGCAGATTGAATACCACAATCTGAAAAAAGTGAAATGTACTTTGTCTTTTTTCTTTTCTTTTTTTATTAAAAAATCTTTAATTGAATCAGTGAATTTTCAGATTCTTACCAAGATTTTCGTAGTTTTGGTAAGCCTTTTTACATTGAACCTTGTCTCTATGAAAGTTTAATTTTTTTAGTGGTGGAGGGGGCTTTAATATCATAGATAGGGAAATATATTTATATGTGACATTAAATTTTTCACCCAGTCCTAGATATTAAATTGTAGTTTTTTCTGAAACCAACGGCCTGAATTTATTTTTTTTCTTTTTAAATTCTAAGGAATCATTCCATTTCAGTGCTAACTTTGTGGCTATTCCCCTCAAACCTCATGTCAGTTGAAAATTTTAAACTTAACCGATAATTCCACTAAGACGCATAGATTTTTTGAAGATAGTTGGCGGCAGGAAAGAAGAAGCTGAAAGAGAGTCTTACAAGCGAGAGAAGAAATTATTAGAATAAATTTTGCAGTTACAACTAGTTTAAAGTAAAACCATTAAACCCAATTACCAATCTAGTAGGAAACTTAAATTCCTGCGATCGTGGTACCAAGTAGGTGAGGTCATTAAAAATACTGTCATGAAAATATCTGTAGAAAATACAGAGAGATAAGCTACGTCATGGCCGTTGGAAAATGACTTAAGTTGATATGCCATGTCAGGACTAAGAGCATTACAGACCCTTCTTTAGATGTTTAGAAATACAGGCGGTGCATCAGACCAGATATATCAGCAATATTCAGTGCACGGAAGAATGAATAATTTATAAATGTTCAACATAGATTTTGTTTTGAAATAACTGTATGGCAAAACATGCTGAACCAACTTTTCTTGCAGCAGGCATAGCAATTTATTCAATATAATCACATCACTTAACACCAATAAAATGTTCGAGAAAAGGCAAGGTTTCGTTTCCCTGAAGTTTACTATCAGCCATATTGATAGCAGCCAGAAAGCTTTATTAAATATGGTTATTAAATAAAAACATTTTCTTTTGAAGCAGTTAAAATTTGCGAGCCATTTCCATATATCAGCAAATCTTCCATTTTTACAAATAGCGGACACAGTAGATATTGTCAGACGCAGATGATACAGTGCTGGTAGCAGACACGGAAAGGCAACTACAGGATCTTCTCCAGAAGGTGGGTGAAGAATACGAAAATGATTACACATACACTAGTAGAGAACTGAATGCCTGGTCATCAGTAAAGAGATGAGTCAATAATGACAACTACAGGCTGGGGATACTAAAATCAAACAGATACATAAATTCAAATACCTGGGAAGTGTTAGATTAGAGGATAGAAAGTGCCACACTGAAATCCGAAAGCGAATTTGCATGGCCAAGAATGCATTCCAGAAACTGAGTAGAGTATTGAAAGCCAAGAAAATTTCGCTGAAAAAATTACTGGATTCTTATGTGATGGATTGTTATGTGATGTCTGTCCTTCAATATGGCAGTGAATGCTAAACAATCTTTTCAAAGATGATAGAGATTCAAAGCTATCAAAATATGCTTCTACAGAAGGATCCTGAGTATACCATGGGCCAAACATATGAGCAAGGATGTGGTTTTGGATAGGATGGAAATGAAAAGGAAACTAATACTTAACATAAAGAAAAGACAACTGAAGTTCCTGTGACGAGTAATGAGGAAAGGATGGCTTGGATACTCTGACACTCACAGATCAGATAGAAGAAATGAGAAATAGGGGAAAGCAAAAATGTAATATAATTGAGAGGCTTCGGAAAAAGTATTGCAGAGCGGAATTTGTGTGTGATAACATGAGAAAGTGAGATGTGGAAGGCGATAATTGCCTATGACCTGAAGGGACACGACACATAGAAGAAGAAGAAGAAGAAGAAGAAGAAGAAGAAGAAGAAGGAGAAGAAAAAGAAGAAGAAGAAGAAGAAGAAGAAGAAGACACTGTTACAGATTAGTGATTAAGGCCTTTTGTCACTTCTCGCCAGCGTAGACGAATTGATGCCAGCAATACACAGCACTATCGTATATATATAGTTATCCGCAGACAGGTCTTTTGCTATATCACAACTCATCAGTACGATTAGACATCGGATTGCTTTTTACCCAGGAGATATATATATATATATATATATAGTGGCGTAAATTAATAAATATAGTTGTGAAAAGGTGTATGGGCACCTCGAGGTGGTGTAATGATTAGCCTATTTTTCTCTCTGAAATCATTATAGTTTATTAATGAGTTCGATCCACACTGAGTATCACATACTTTTGGCCTTCTGCTCTATGTAAGCTCCCTTTAAATATTAGCATGTAAATATGCGTATTATTATTATTCAGGTGTTAATAAAACAGTGTCTAATGTGTGAACAGACCTGGTATATATATATATATATATATATTGATTTTTAATTACTTAGTTTCTGGTCATAATAAGATAAGACCAGTGCACATTATATTTTAAAAAGTATTCAATATTGTAGAACTTGAATATTTTCCATTTGTAAACGAGTTATTACGCGACCTAGGTTTCTATCACGAGTGGTGTTTTCAGGCGATTTTCAATAACTGATTTTACCGTCTAATTATATTTTATTTTGCACATTTAAGTCATGTTCTTTTGCTTTTAAGTTATGTACTTTTTGCTAAATGACTTCTTTTGTGTTGCAAAGTCATTGAATTGGACATTTATTTTGGTGTCTGCAGTTGTATTCTTTATTAGTGGTTTTGTTTTGTACACTGCTATCTAAGTTTCTAGTGTTTTGTTTTTTATGAAACTATCTAAATTACTCGTGCAACCATAATTTAGCTTGATTGTGTTTCTGTTAGAAATTTTGTTTAGTTCTGATCCTTTTGGAGAGTGCCTGACTATCAGTTTAAATGCACGAAAAAAACTGTGTGTTTAAACGGAAAAGATACACTTACTGAACGCAAAGTAAAAACCAAAACGGAAAAAACAACGATGCAGGAATTAAAAATCTTACACTGTCTAAAAAATATACCAATACCCAACCGGAAAAAATACATGCTGCATCTCTTACAAAAAATTTAAAAGTTCCTTACTAGGATAAGATAGAAAGCATTATTCTTTCTAGAAAAATATACAGGAGGGAAAAAAGACAAAAATGTTAGCCATTTAAATTTAAATTTAAATTTAAAAACAACGAATTATCCCCCTTCAATCTAAGAATTAATTAATTTCGAAAAAGATATGATTTCTATATTAGAACATAAAAATGTTTTTAAAAAATCAACAACTTCCAAAAATTAACTTCCAAAAATTATTAAACACTGAATAAAAATAAAAATAAAAAAGACACAAGATATCCTTATTAAAGGAGACAATTCCAACAATATATATCAAATAAACACAAAGGGAATACGAAAAAAAGATGAATGAAGAAAACACAAAATCTTATAAAAAGGCCCCGTATTTCTATATTGAAAATATCAACAAGGAAGCTAAAATTATTACAGAAAAATTAAATTTAAGACAAAAAATACAAATTTTAAATTATTTGTGACTTGATAAGAACAGCCACTCAAGCTAAGGAGTGGAAGAACACAAGTGATTGAATTTCTTGCTTCCAAAATATGCAAAAATAAATACACTTTTATTAAATATGACATAAAAAACTTTTACCCATCAATTTCTGAAAAAGGTTTAATGGAAGCATTTAATAATGCTAAAAAATACATAAAAATACCATCTGAACATATTGATATAATGCATCACTGTCGCTAATCAATACTTTTCCATAAAGGTAAAGCATGGATTAAAAAATCCAACAGCGGCACATTTGATGTACCACAAGGATGGTATGATGGAGCAAAAATTTCTGAATGGATGGGCATATACATTTTAAATAAAATCAACAAAATAATCCATATAGACAACCACCGATTATATAGAGATGACGGATTAATGATAGCATCAGACAACAAAAGATAAAATGACAAAATAAAAAAGAGCTTTAAAACTTTTCAAAAATCTCGATTTCGATGTATTAGTAAAAACAAATAGAAATGTGGTACAATATTTTGATGTGGAATTTAATTTACACACTGGCAATGTATCGCCATACATGAAAACAAACACTAAGTTAACATGCATAAATACAAAATCCAATCACCCCAATAGTATATTTAGACACATTTACAAAGGAATAGAACATAAACTTTCAAATAATTCGTTAAATAACACAATATTTTATGAAGAGAAAAATATCTATGAAGATGCACTGAGAAAATCTGGCTATAAAAACATTTTACAATATAATTCTCAACCAAACAGACAAACAAAAAACGATAATAGAAAACGAAATATTACCTGGTTAAACCCACCATTTATTTTAAAGGTTAAAAACCAAAATAGGACAAATATTTTTTTAAACTGAAAGAGTCATTTTCCAAAAGGATCAGAACTAAACAAAATTTTCAACAGAATCACAATCAAGCTAAGTTAGAGTTGCACTAGTAATTTAGATAGTTTCATAAAAAACAAAACGCTAGAAACTTAGATAGCAGTGTACAAAATAAGTCAACTAATAAAGAATGCAAATGCAGGGACAAAAATAAGTGTCCATTTGAAGGAATTTACAACACAAAAGAAGTCATTTACAAAGCAAAAGTACATGACTTAAGTGGCCAAAATAAAATATATTTGGGTTCAATCAAAGACACATTTAAGACCAGGTAGTTCAATCGCAAGTCCACATTCAAAATATAAAATTTAAAAACCTGTAAAAAATTGGGTAGCCATGTGTGGAAATTAAAATCTAACTATTGAAAAGACCCAGATAAAACGTGGAGTATAGTAAAAATAACCATGCCTTACAACTGTGGCAAAATATGTAGACGGTATCAAGAAGAAAAGTTAGAGATTATGCTATTCCTAAACAAAAACGAACT